>JAJTUV010002580.1:0-135671 GCA_021653895.1 Mastomys natalensis | reverse complement strand
GATAGACGCACTGTGATGATCCTGTGGCGTCACCTGATTTAGGCAGGACTAGGTGAGCCACTCTCTGTACTACTTACTCCTACATGTTGGTGATACATTTGGATTAGATCTGAAGACCTCCAGAGTACAGGTGAATTTTATAAAAACCTTCTTGGTCACGTTCAGTTGGAGAGAGTCCCAGAAGTGCTCATGTTGTGCACTTCATCCTGTTGCTTCGGAGTAGGAGAGAGTGGGAATGAACTCTGTAAGGACAAGGAAAATGGAAGATTTCTCTGATTTTCCTCTTTCAGGGGCATAAGGACAAACAGTAGCTGTCCATGGAAATGGCACCTAAATTATTTTTCCACCACCTTTAACAAAATACTTTGAGATAAAACAATCTAGGGATGAAAGGTTTAGTTTGCCCCTTAGCTTGGAAATGCTGGGCATCTATGTATATATATATAAAGAAGGCCAAAGTGGTACCACATTATAAGCACAGGTCAATGTTTAGACCTGTTTCAAGGGCACCCAGAGAATGGAATAGCTAAACTGGCAGAATGACTTTTGAGTTTGGCCTGAGAAATAATGGTCAAGTGTGTGATTTTAGCTCATTTGCAGTCTCTTCTCCTCACCTGCACTGACTGGCATGTAACATGACTAAGGCAATGGAGATTAGAGAGCTGGCCCCATCTTACAACCACTAATCTAGTGGATGAGGAAAAACGTTGGCTTTGGCCCAGCTTTGCACATTTTTTTTCATGCATTCTGAGTTCAATCTATAAGATGCAGAGGGTGGACTTGATAGTCCCCACGAACTAGTATCCATGTGCTAGGGCTTATGAAGATGATTTCAGCCCTCCTGGGACCTATCTGGACATTGCCTGTGTCTGTCCTGCTTTAGTGTACTTGTATATTTCACTCTTGGAATACGAAGTCCATTTCCTCCAAGTGTCTTGAGTAGGTGTAAGGTGGTATATCTGATTCTCCTGAGATCTCATTGTGTGCTGCTAGCTTTGACTCACCTTTTATAGTTCATCTGTGTAATTTGAGTAGATTTTGTCTCCACTGTAAACTCAGGGGCTCCTGCTTCTAAGCAGTGTGCTCCATAAAGACCCAGGTGTCTCCTCTGCTCCATGCTCTTCAGTCTCCTATCTCCTTATAAGCTCTTTCCCATACCCTTCTCCAACATCTTCCTCCTGATTGGCACCACCTTGACTCTGTGACTGGCAATACGTGGAATCTTGGGTTCCCTTAGCAAGAGAGAGAGAGAGAGAGAGAGAGAGAGAGGAGAGAGAGAAGACTAATCCAAATAGCCTGGTGTAGTGGCACACACCTTTCATTCCAGCACTTGGGAGGTAGAGGCAGACAGATCTCTTGAATTCAATGCCAGTCTGGTCAACATATCAAGCTCCAGGATAGCTACACAGAGAAACCCTGACTTGAAAGGCTAATTAAAAAAAGAAAAGAGAAGAGAAGAAAAAGAAAAACTAAAGACCTCAAAAGTATACTGCATGTCCTAGAAATATTATAGCAACCAGAAACATGTGTATTATAAATAAACAAAATGAATAATGATTCATTTTATAATTCCATAAAATGTATGCAGAATATTAAAATCAAAATATTTTTCTATTTTCACACACCCAGCATATGTAGTGTTTTACATTAGAATATATGACATCATCATAGTGTATGCAGATAATGTCTTGACAGAAGAACACATTTCTGCATATGGCCATATTTCATGTTTTCAAATATATCTTATGGTTTTTCTTAACCAGACATTGCTATAAAATGAATGGTTTTGTCTACTTTGAAATTGACTATTGTTTTACATCTTTACTTTCTTCAATGACTTTCTGAATGAATTGCTTAGAGTAATTACTTTCTGTCATGGAGTGTTTCCAGGGTTTTCTGTGTAGTAGTGAGTTAATGGTTGGAATGAGTTTTAACTGTACAGAACCAACAAGTATCCTAGTCTTTGTTGTGGGACTCTATTGCTCTGTTGGAAGGTAGCTTCAATACACCAGAGGGTAGAGAATTCTAAGCTCTATGTTCCTGTTTGAACAGAGCTTCAGTGTCAATGGGAAAGACATAAAGCTTCATGTCTTGGTTGTACTCCGAACTTGCTGTGTGTGTGTGTGTGTGTGTGTGTGTGTGTGTGTGTGTTGTGTGTGTGTATGTAGTGTGTGTGTGTGTGTGTTTGTACATTGTCCTCCACAAGTGTAGGGTTTAGATTGTCAAAAGAATGTGTGAAGTGTTAGATCATCTCCACTATATTCATTGTGATTTCATGCTATGGAATGTTTGCCACTGAGGAAACCACCAGAAAAATGCAATATGACCATGCTTTCAGCAGCAGATTATTTGGGAAAATTCTTTTCTACTCCAAGGACAGAAATTATGTAGATCTATTGGTCCACTCTAAAAATAACGCCTGCTCCAGAGAAAAGCTATGCAGTAACCCCACCTTGGTCCTGCTCCCACACAACAACTTCTAAGGGTGTCCTTTCCCTGATATATGGCTGCCCCTTTGGAGTCCATACACTGAACTGGGAGTGGAGCATGACACCACTGGAGGGTAGAATGCTACATAGTTCATGGTACTTGAATAACCTTCTGGGTTGCTGTAAGCCTCATTTGGTTTCCAGCATCCTGGGGTACCCAGATGTACGGCAGAGGGGAGACTTGTCATAGTCTTTATTTTCTCATGTTCACCACTGCCACTTTATAAACCATATTCCCTTGGGTACCCTGGATTATCTGATCCTTGATATATTATCCTCGAGAGTTTGTACTAGATTCCACCAAGCATAAGTTAAAACTCATATTGTTTCTTGGTCTTAGAAGACCAACTCTCTGGTCTTCAAGTGATTGATATGAGTAAGAGACTTGAAACACTGGAAGAGTGTCTCGTCATCTACTGCTACCAGCATAGTGCAAGTGTTCTGTTTTCCTTTCCTTCCTTGCTCCTCATTGACTCAGTGCTTTCACCGAGGATGTTCCAGTAGCCACTCAATCTAACCTTTAAAGCATAGCTATCTTGTTGTGTAAGTTAAGCAGTGCTCTCTAAGGAAGCCATGGGCCACAGCACCAGTGATTAACAGTCACTCTGTCTTCCTAGGAATGCCAAATGTCCCAGACATTAAACAGTTATTTTTTAGAAAAGAAGAGTTCGAACCTCATGATGAGGTAAGGTGACTTTTCTTTGGCCAAAATAGAAATATTACTGTCTGAATTTCCTATTTCATTTCAGTTTGGCTCTCAAAACATAGTAGCATTTGTTATGCATACTGTGCTCTGTTTTATGGAATGGCAAAACAGTCCCTTACCAATGAAAACCTTATGGGGAAAGAGCTTTTATGAATGGCACAGTCAGGGTATAGGATAGACACTAGCATCCATCCCTCTTGTTTCCTCCTTTGAATTAACTACCATGTCATTGATGACTGAATGGGAGTTAAAGATCCATCATTCACGCAAAGATCGTGGGGTTGTCACAGATATATCTTATCTCTGTTTTGCCAACTATTAATGTTGGGAGTACCATGCCTTTTCAGTACCAAGGAAGAGAAATAAAGATATGTGCCTACCAGTCACATGGAGTTGCCCTCAAAATGTCTGTTTCTGTAATTTCAGGGGTCCTGGGAAGAATACCAAAGCTGTAAGTATTGTTTAACTCCTTGTTGAGGAAAAATGTAAATGCTAAGATAGGTATGGCATCTCTTACTGGCTTCTCTTTGATGGGCCAACCAACTTGTTGTTTCTGGGATTAAGTCAACATGTTTTTTATTTTTTATTTTTTGTATTTATAGATTTTTCTAGATCTACTTTTACAGTCAATTTTCTGCTTAGGTTTCTGTGAGGCTGTGTGCACAAAGAATGTTGGAGTTTGTGTGCTTCAATGTCTTGTGATTTTGAGTGGCTATGATTCTGTGTGGTGTTATAGTTTATGGGAGATATAGTTCATTTTCCCATACACACTTTAATTGAACTTTACAGTTTATTATCACATTGGTCTCCATGGCAATTGTGCCTGGATATTGTTATCATCCTTGCTTCAGAAAACAACCTAAGGCCAGGCAGTGGTGCACGCCTTTAATCCCAGCACTTGGGAGGCAGAGGCAGGCAGATTTCTGAGTTTGAGGCCAGCCTGGTCTACAGAGTGAGTTCCAGGACAGCCAGGGCTATACAGAGAAACCCTGTCTCAAAAAACCAAAAAAAGAAAAAAGAAAAAAGAAACAACCTAAGGTTCCCTGATTCTCAAAATTGTATGCAGAAAGAAAGTGAAAACAAGAATCCATTCATGCCATGCAATGCACTCACTTCCTTGGTTGAGCCTTAAACTCATTTAAGAAAATCTGAAGGCATTAGCAGCTGGGCTGAGAGTGCAGCATGGAGTTCAGAGATGCTGCCCATCCATGATGAGGTGTGTCTGCTGTCCAGTTAATTACATGAACGTAAATTAAGATGTTGCCACAGATGCCTGAAGGCACTCATGTGAAAGTCCAAAGACTCCCTGCTGTGTCTGGTCATTTCACACACTCATTTGGAGTTAAAAGCAATTATGAAGGACCCTAAGGAGACTGCATCAGTAGGTTTTGGACTCATGTCTTAGAAGCTGGCCTGAAACATAAAAACAAAATTACTGAAGTACTATTGTACATTGATAATAGCACTGAGAGAAATAAGATTTTCCAAACTTGCTTGCCAATCACCAAGGAAAGATTCAGTTGAACAGTCCCGTGCAGCTCTGAAAAACACCTGTTGGTAACACATATCAAGTGTCAACCATCACACACATGAGCTTTAAAACTTTTTATTTTTTAAATTAAAACACATCATTTTTCTTTTTTCTCTTTCTGGCCATTGCCATGTCCCCTATATTGTTTCTCTCAAAGTCATGTCTTTTGAACACAGTGTGTGTGTGTGTGTGTGTGTGTGTGGTGTGTGTTGTGTGTGTGTATTCCTGTTTGTTTTTTTAAAACCAACTAATCAGCTCTGAAAACTTATACATAAAAATAAACGAATGTGGATCAGCTGGATTTATTTTGTATTGTTTGAAGTGGTTTTAGTTAAAGAGCAAGGATCCTAGGTATCATATTATTCTGGTTTTCTCTCTTTCTTGAACATGCTTCTATACTGGAGAATGGACTCACAGCAGTCTAAGCTGTCTCCATATTCTCGATTGCACATTGGAAATGTTCCCTGAGTCTTTTATAATGCTAGTTATTAACAACCTGACAGTTACTCTGTTTTATCCTAGATTTCCCACATGGTATTCATGTTCCAGAATCCAACATACCGTAAGAACACCTTTGTTTGTCTTCTCTAGAAGTTCAGGTCTGATTGTATTCCATTTGTGTTACTCTTTGAAAAATTGTTTCTCTTTGTGGAATTCAGAGGTTTGTTTGTCCATTTTACCAGTGGGTCTCTAGCTCTCTGGTGTATTGATATTACCATATTCATTAAAATTGGACCATAGAGGCAAGTTTCCTCAAAAATGACTTCTCCTGCTCTATTAAGGATTGTGTGCCTGCAATATAAATGGCTGGAATGTCCACCATGGGAAAGACTCTTTCCATCTTTACCTGTGTCATTTGCAGCACAATAGGGCATATGTCTATGTTCCTAAAACATCCAGAGAAAGCCAGACCATTGTGACATATACAATATGGGCCAATCCTGACGATGCTTTCTTTTTTATAATTGCAGATGGCTTCCACCACGGTAGGGAGTTGTAAGTATCTGAAATCCCTCCCCTGTTCAGGAAATATCTAAGTGTTTCATTTCTGAGAAACCTCACTCCAAGTTCCTATCGGGAAGAAGGGCTGTAGGTTAAATGAGAGAAAATGATTCTGCCATAGAGGCTCCATGCAAAATCCCAAGAAGAACTGGGGTTAATTTCATGAGAACCAGTGTGGCTTCATGTGATACACTCCGCTCTGATTGTCTTGCAGATATAGCCCAGGTGGGAGACTCGGATGTTGAACAGCAACAACAAGAACTCGATAGTAAGGAGAGTTTCCCGGGTAAGGAACAATGTCCTGTGGAGATCAACAGGAAAGGGCTTAAGAAGCAGTTGGGTTATGTATTCTGCTTGCCAGGCTGAAGCAGTGGGAAAGGCATCAGTGAGATGTAGATTTGTTTGATTCTCCTTCCAGCCATAATGGTAAAGAGGAACAGAAGCAAAGCACACACCAAAAACCCACTGGCAATTAAAGATGAGCCAGAGGGGTTGGGGATGGCTTTTTAATCAAGAGCACTG
The DNA here is from genome assembly GCA_021653895.1 of Mastomys natalensis. Classification (NCBI taxonomy): domain Eukaryota; kingdom Metazoa; phylum Chordata; class Mammalia; order Rodentia; family Muridae; genus Mastomys; species Mastomys natalensis. The sequence goes on along the minus strand of JAJTUV010002580.1, from coordinate 129,421 downwards.
ACTGCTCTACCAGAGGACTGAGATTCTAATCTCAGCACCCATATCGCTGCTCACATCCATCTGTAACTCCAGTTTCAAGGCATCTGATGCTCTCCTCTGTTTTGATTGGCACTGCATGCATGGAGTGCGCAGGCATTTCCAGGCAATATAGCTGAAATATACTTAAAAATAAAAGCATTCCCCCTGCCTCTCTCATTGCCAAAGCTCCAAGCCTTTGATTGTAATCAGTAGATCTCCTTGTGCATTGCTTGTTTGACATCTGGTGTTCACTTCTGATTGCTGATTTGTGATAGAACTATCAGTTTCTATAGTCTCTGAGATGAACCTGAGTACAAAGGTCATGAAGTGTGGGCCCAATAATGCAGAAGAAGAAATCCTCTTCTAGCTGGTCCTGCAGGATTTATCACAGCAGCTCTATGGTCCTCTCTTGCCTGTTAAGTCTCTCTATAAAAGGCACTCTATGGGTGGACGGCAGAGTGAGTCGTCTGGTCTCACTGCAGCAACTTCTGTAACATGAGGAGTCAAAGAACCAGTGGAAAGCTGAGGCTAATATGTTGTGAACTAGTGTGGCTGTATCTTCTGTAGGCAGAAGTGAGTGAGCCACTCTGTTAATTTTCTTGCAGACGCTTATGAAGTACAGCACTGGGAGCTAAGAAAAAGATCAAGCACTATTGCTCCTGGTAGGTAACTGCATTCTCAGTCTAGACTGTCATATGGGGAAGGTGTCAGTAGGGAAAAGGATAGAGGGAAGGATATATGTGAGCTCATTACCAGCCTGTAGACTGACCTGTAGGGTGAATGGGTCAAAGAACACATTGACACCTGTATTGGAACCTCTGACCTAGTACTTGACAATGGATCTAGAACTCGGGTCCAGCTATGACCTCCTTTTCAGATATTCCTAATTCAGAGGGGGCACATATGTTCCCAGGATTTAAAAGGCATGGACACGTGTATTTTCTTTTCAGTGTCCTTTCTGGCTTTATCCTCCTACCTGTGTCTGAACCTCACTTTTCTGCCATGTCTCATCAGATAGATCTCCTTGTGTTGTCCTCCTGTATGTCACATCTTTTCTCTGAGCGCTCTGGGACTTTTGTGAACTTCATGCTTAGTATATTTCTCACCTGTCTCCTCTTGTCTAGAGCATGAATCAAAGGAGACCACATTCCCCAAGTCTTCTGTGAAACCCCTGTAGTGGGGTCAGAGTGTCCTTTATTGTGAAGTCTCTGCCTGTTCTGCCTGTCTGTCTTGTATTCTACTTTTGATACTTGATTCTGCCTTGCATAAACTCAAGTTTTCCGTTTTCTGATCAGGTGTCCACAGAGATGCAGGTGCCCACCTCATAGGCCACACTGTCTACCCGATTCTAACTCGTACCCACAGCCTTTCCCAACCTCTTCCCTATTTTCTGAGCAGAACAGTGACTCTGCACTTGTGCCTAGTAATCCATTAAACCCTGATTCTGCTAACTTGGTTGCACTGCCCACCTATGTGACTTAACCATCTAATATGTGGTCCCCTGGATTCATTCCCATTTTGTGCCTAAGTTTATTCAGTTGTCCCCTTCTCTTGAAATCTGGCCTCACTTGAGGCCCGTACAAAGTTCATGGGACAGCCAAAATCCAAATGGGGACGTGTGTACAATGGGACATTGCTTTAGGGACATGCCCAGTAAGACATAGTTGAATCTTGCCAAGTCATCTGGTCTTCCTTTGTGGAACAATAGTGGAAGGTTATTTTTGCCCCACTGAGGAAAGCAGGGGAGCTGAACAGAATGGGGACAGGGATGCTGAGCACAGCCCAGTCAGCAAGCAAAGCTTTGTTTCTGATGTAAGAGGAGACCTAAAGAGAACATCCAAAAGTTGCAACCAACAAAACAACAACCAATAGAATTTTTTCCTGGACAATGTTGATATAAGAAAGGTAGGGTATGTGTTTGAAGTCACTCACCTAGCATGGTCAACTTGATACTTGCAAGAAATACCCAACAGGTCCCAAAGCTTTGTGCCACAACTCATTTCCTATTTTGAACCTATTTGTACTCTATTTCTAGTGGTCAACAAACTATTTCTAGCGCCACCATCATCTTCAGAAGATGATGATGACAATGAACCCATCAAAGGAGGAAGAGGAGGAGAAAGCAGCGGCACTGCTACAACAATTAAAACCCTTCCCTTCCATATTCCCCAGTGAGTACAGCACACCCAGAGGCTTCAGGAACTTAAAAAGCATTGGAGGCGGTAGGGGGGAGTGTACAGAGAAACAGAAACAGAGACAGACCTACTAAGCCTCCAGTTCACCAGGATAAAGAATTGCTATATCAAAACCTTGTACAGTCGTCAGGAGAAGTTGAGAAAAGAAGGGTGGATACAGGGCGGGGCTTATGGGGAGGAGGTTGAGGTTTGGAAGGACAATGTTAGCAAGATAAAACAGTAGTCTGAGGTACAAATCCCAAGATGAGAAGGAATCTGGCATCCAAGGGAACCGTGAGAACACGTAAAGTCCCCATGGAGGGTTTCTTACTTAGAGTTACTATTGCTGTGATGAAACACCATACAAAACTTGGGAAGGATAGGGTTTATTTGGCTTACATATCCTGAATCATAGACCATTGAGAGAAGCCAATTCAGAAACTCAAACAGTGAAGGAACCTGAGGGCAACACTGATGCAGAGGCCAAAGAAGACTCCTGCTTACTGCCTTGCTTCTTAATGCCTTATACAGCCCACGTCCTTATAGAATGCAGGATCACCATCTATGGATGGCCCCACCCACACTAGGCTGAGCCATCTCACATCAATCACTAATTAAGAAAATGTCCTGTAAGCTTATCTCCAGCCTGGTCTTGCAGAGACAATTTCTCCACTGAGGCTCCCTCCTCTCAGATGACTTTAGCTTGTGTCAAGTTGACATTAAAATAGCCAAGACTAAGGTCATGAGGGTGGAAGGCAAATACTAAGTCAAGTCATAAAGTACCATAAGGACTATATGTTGTTGAAGTGGGGCTAATTGTGTCAAAGAATATATAAATGGCATCAAGAGTAAAGAGTGGGGAGGTAAGGCTGAAAGGTGAGAGTGGAGAAACCTTGCCAGGCCAGATTCAATAACACTCAGTACAGGGAGGAAGAGACTTGATGGAGGGAGAAAGGTGATTGTCCGGGAAACTCTTTCCACTTCAAGGTAGCAAGGTCCCAAAGATCTGTGGTGCCATCCCGTTAGAAACCACAACTCTACCTTGCCAGGGATTTCTTTAGGTATGAGTTACTGGAGGCATTGAGAGTTGGAAGAGATAGGAAAGAGACCTTGAACATATCATAGTCCTCAGGGTAATTGGATATTCTCAACTATGACAAGCCTAGGAAGGGCTGTTCAGCTACTACAGAGTTTCATGTCTTTTGAAATAACCCTTTATTTCTCCTCTGTTCACAGGCCCCATGTCCTTGGTATGAATGCGGGGGTGGGTGGGAGGGGGGCCTTCAATAGCTGGAAGCAGAGAGATGTTAGTCAATGGCCAGAACAACCTTCTACCAGGTCTCTGAATCCAGAGACAGTGCCTTGTCACCTGTGAAGACCTCTGGTAAGATCTAGGACCTTGCTTTGCTCTTGAATCTCTGTTATCAGCCTCTTTAGACTCCTAATCCCCCTGATATTGTACTTGGAGGTTGTTCTGTCATTTCAAACTTAATTGTAGAAATGCCTACGTGAGTTGGTTATTTTGTCAACTTGTAACATGATCTAGAGTTATCTGAAAGGTGGGAATCTCAATTGAGAAAATGATTCCATAACAACCACACATAGGGCATTTTCTTTCCTTTATTTTTTCCACTAATTTATTTATTCACTATACATCTCAATCTCAGCTCCTCCTAGTACCCCCTCCCTGGCTCACATGGCCCCTTACCCAACTCCCCACTCCCCTTTTCCTCTCGGAAGAGGGAGGTCCCGCAACAAGGACCAACCCATTCTGATACCTCAAGTCACTGCAGAACTAGGTATATATTCTTCCACTGTGGCCAGACAGGGCAGCCCAGTTAGGAGAGAAAGGATCCACAGGGAGACAGCAGAGCCACAGGGTAAGACACCGCTCTAGTTGGTGCATCTGTATGAAGACCATGCTGCACATCTGTGCAGGAGGGCTATATCCAGCACTTGTATGCTCTTTAGTTGGTGGTTCAGACTCTGGGAAACCCCAAGGTTCCAGGTTAGTTGACCTTATTGGTCTTCATGTAGAGTCCATATCTTCTCCAGGTCTGTCAATCCTTCTCCCCAACTCTTCCACAAGACCCTGAGCTGGGTCTAATGTTTGGCTGTGAGTCTTGCATCTGTTTCAGTCAGCTGCTGGGTGGAGCTTCTCAGAGGACATTTATGTTAGGCTCCTGTCTGCAAGTATAGCAGAGTATCATTAAGAGTATCAGGGATTAGCTCTTGCCTATGGGATGGGTCGCAAGTTGGACCAGTCATTGGTTGGCCATTCTGTCTATTTCTGTGACATCTTTATCCCTGAACTTTTTGTTGACAGGACAAATTTTAGGTCAAAGGAATTGTGGGTAAGATGGTGTTCTTATCCCTCCACTAGGAGTCTTGCCTAGCCTACAAGACGGCCACCTTAGTCTCTGTATGCCCGATTGCTAGGAGTCTCAGCTAAAGTCACCCTCATAGACTTCCTGGAGTCTCCCCCATCCCATGTCTCTGGCACCTCCTAGAGATGCACACACCACATGCCATCCCATCTATCTTTGATTTCTGTTGACTTTCCCTGCCCTCTTTCTCACCCTGTTCCCTCCATCCATCCACTTCCAACCACAATTTTATTTCCCCCTCTGAGTGAGATTGAAGTATCCTCTCTTGGGCCCACCTTGTTACTTGGCTTCTTTTGGGTCTGTGGATTATAGTGTGGGTATCCTGTGCTTTACAGCTAGTATTCACTTATAAGTGAGTATGTGTCGTGCATGTCCTTTTGATTCTGGGTTACTTGAGGCATGAAATTTTCTAGTTCCACCCATTTGCCTGCAAATTTTAAGATGTTCTTGTTTGTAATAACTGAGTAGTATTCCCTTATGTTAATGAACCACATTTTCTTTTTCAATTCTTTGGTTGAAGGGCATCTGGGTTGTTTCCAGTTTCTAACTATAACAAATAAAGATGCTGCAGATACAGTTCAGCAAGTGTCCTTGTGGGATGGTGGAGCATCGTTTTGGGTATATACCCAGGAGTGGTACAGTTGGATATTTAGGTAGAACTATTCCCAATTTTCTGGAAAAAAAAATGCCAAATTGATTTTCAGAGTAGTTATGTGAGTTTGCACTCCACTAGCAATGGAGGAGTATTCCCCTTGCTCCACATCATTGTTAGCATGTGCTGTCGCTTGAGTTTTGGATCTTAGCCTTTCTGATACTGATACGTATAAGGTGGAATCTCGAGTTGTTTTGATTTGCATTTCCCTGATAATGAAGGGAATCAATCATTTCTTTAAGTGTTTCTTGACCATCCAAGATACCTCTCTCTGTTAAGAATTCTGTTTAGCTCTGTACTCTTCAATTTTTTAATTGGGTTATCTGGTTGGTGTCTAATTTCTTGATTCCATATATAATTTGGATATTTTACCACTCTCAGATGTAGAGTTGGTGAAGATTTTTTCTATTGTGAAGCTTTTCAGTTTCATGAGGTCCCATTTATGAAATGTTGATTGTAGTGCCTGAACTGATTGGTGTTCTGTTCACAAAATCGTCTCCTCTACCAATGTATCCAAAACTACTCTCAGCTGTCCTCTATTAGATTTAGTGTATCTGATTTTATGTTGAAGGTCTTTGATCCACCTGGACTTGAGCTTTGTGCAGGGCAATAAAAATGGATCTAGTTGCATTCTTCTACATGCAGACATTCAGTTAGACCAGCACTATTTGTTGAATATGCTTTCCTTTTTCCCATTGTTTTTGGCTCCTTTGTCAAAAATTAAAGGTCAATAGGTGTGTGGGTTTATTTCAGGGACTTGATTTGATTCTTTTGATCAACATGTCTGTTTCTATACAAAATTTCATGGATTCTTTTTTATCTCTATTGCTCTATAGTACAGCTTGAAATCAGAGATGGTGATACCTCTGGAAGATATTTTATTGTACAGGATTGTTTTAGGTATCCTTTTCAACCCTCAAGACTCATTCTTCAGACAGGCTAGCCTGGGCACAGCAAGGTGTACAAAGTTGAAGATAAAACATAATTTCCTGGCACACATGGTGGCACATACTTGTATTCCCTGCAACCTGGAGGGTGAGGCAGGAGGATTTCAAGGCCAGCTTGGACTACATGCCAAATCCCTTTCTCAATAAACTTAAAAAATGGGTGTGATTTTCAAAATGTCAGAGAGCTTTCTTGTGTATATATAAAATTAACACATGAAAGAGCTTATCTTATGTACTATTACTCCTAACTAGCAACTTAGGCATTGATACATCATGAATTCACTGAATGGCACTGTTGCTTGGATATTCATATACAATTTGAGAGTAAAATGCTATGATAAATATGCTTAGTTGAATGTTGCAAGTGCCCAACAAGCTGTAAATAGTTGCGGTTATATATCATATATGAAAGAAATTAGATTAGCCTTCCTAGATAAAACTCTGCTAGTTAAACAGTAAATTTGGTGAGTTTGGGACTGTTAATTCAAAGTACTCAGATGATTCAAGATCGTTCTTATGGTCTTGACTGTGAGTATAATTCAGGAGACTGTATCTTCTAGTCTTTGTTCACATTCAGATTTCAGGTAAGTTTGTAGTGATTGTGAATAATTTCAAAAGTGCATATCTTGGTGTAAGAATGAGTTCATTGAGTTGGGCATAGTTCTTCTCTTCATTCCAAGATGTGACCACATTTGGTCGTGTGAGCCCATAACTAGGATTTGTATCATGGGATTTAAGATTGTCTCTGACAGCTTGTCATAAACAATAAAATGAGAAACATTAGTTAAGATATTCCTGTGAGTACTGTCAGATTATATCCAGATAAAATAGAAAGACCAACTTTCTTGAATCTAAATGTGGGAACAGTATCAAGATATTTGCTTTTATCACCATCAAGTGCCTCTACTGTTTTTTTTTTTTTTCCTTAAAAACTAAGGGATGGTATAGATGATAAGTAGAGGGAAGGATTGTGGTGGGACTGGATAATTCTTGTTATTGGACAGCAAACACAAAGTAGTCACTCTCCTTCAGTCTTAGATATAGACTAGCTATTACATGATATTATTCTAATATTAAGACATTGTAGGGGCTGGAGAGATGGCTCAGTGGTTAAGAGCACTGATCGCTCTTCCAGAGGTCTGAGTTCAATTCCCAGCAACCACGTGTGGCTCACAACCATCTGTAATTGGATTCGAATGCCACCTTCTGGTGTGTCTGAAGACAGCATCAATGTACTCATATAAATAAATAATTAAATCTTAAAAACTATTTTTAAAAAGACATTGTAGTTATGCGTGTGTATAAATGGGGAGTCCATGATGCTAACTTGGAAAGTAATTTTATACCCTTGCTCATGGCAGCTCTGTGAGCCAGACAGCAGAACCGTTTCCCCGAAGGCAGAGTAGCTCTTTGCATTGAATCTTTCTTAGTTTTGGTGGATGAACAGAGACGGTTACATGGCTAAGAATGCAATAATACGTCCAGCTCCTGTATTCTCAAAGAATGCTGTATATCTGGGACTTTGATAGCCACTGTTGTCCATTAGGAAAACTTAATTATGGGAAAGTTAATGCCTTATGCTCAAGTATACAGGGTTGGTGATGTAAACACATGCATATGATAGCACATAGGCACACAAGCACACAGGAACACAAGGTTTGAGGAAATAAATAGTGGGGAGCACATGACAGATAAAAATGACTGACCCTTCCCAAGCAGAGATCTGCTGTAGAACTGAGGGATGGCAAACATCATCTTTCCCTCCCTGAACTCAACTTTCTCTTTTCTTTCCTAGTATTATTATAACAGCATTAGGTAGAAGGAACCAGCTTTCCGGGGCTCTGCTGCATCCCGTGACACATCTTGCTACCTGGCCTGTTTATGGACTACATTCAATGAGACCAACTTCAGAACAACTTGGACAGCTGTCTGCATAGATTAACGAAGCTCTCTGCGACCAACATCTCCCTATTTGCCCTATTTAGCCAGATTGCCCATATTTTTATGATAAACTGTTTGTTAAGTTATCTGCCTTGCTAGAGTTTTATACCCCTCTCATAGCATCTCAGTGGTGGGAGTGGTTTTCAGTGTATTATTTGATTTTCCTACTTCTTAGGGCTTTTCTCACTGGTTCTACAGGTTTTCTAATAGAAAAGGGCCAAATCATTGCTGTTGACACCTGGCCATCGGAGCCTTCCACATACCACCCAGCCAGCTGATTTCCATATTGCAGCTGTGGGAGTCTTAGGTGAGCTCTGCAGACACGGATGCTGTCCCACTCTGGCTGAGCTCATATAATCTTGGTTAGTGTACACCTGGAGACAGCCCCCTCCCAAATCCTTCCCTCATTCAATCTGGCAGCTCCCTTGGTCAAGCTCCTTGATGCTGGCTTGAGTATGGTCTCCTCATGAGGTGACCAGTTAGCTAAATGCATTCCTAGCTGCATGTTTGTCCCACCAAGCTGCAAGGTCCTTAGCTCCTAGATTACCTGTGTTTGATCTGCTCTTGATGGCTTTCAAGACAGGGTACTGCCGGGCAGATGGTGGCGCACGCCTTTAATCCCAGCACTTGGGAGGCAGAGGCAGGCGGATTTCGAGTTCGAGGCCAGCTGGTCTACAGAGTGAGTTCCAGACAGCCGGGCTACACAGAGAAACCCTGTCTAGAAAAAAAAAAAAAAAAAGACAGAGTACAACTTTCAGAAATCTGCCATCTTCACAAATGTTTGAAATCATGTGTTTCCCAGGAACTCTCATCCAGACCCTGTGATAAGTACCAGGACATGTGAGTCTGCTAGGAGACAGTGCTTCTTGTGTTAAACACTTCCAGTTGAAAGGAACTTCTCCTTGGTTTGGATAGTGGCAGAGTCACGTGGAAGAAAAGGACAATGACAGTACTTTCTACACCTGCAAATTCCCTTCCTTCAAAGAATCTGATCATAGCGTGCTTTTTAAAATTGATCCGGAAGCTTAATTATTGGTAGGAAATGGTCAGGAATATGCTGGCTACCTATTGGCAAATCTGTATGAATGTGTGTCATGGTCCCTCTCCTTATGCTGTGATAGGTATACTATTTCTTACCTGCATTGCTCTCTACTCTGGGTGTGTCACTTTTACATAAGACCCCTGCAAGAGCCTTCTTCATAACTCATACACATCATTCATATAGACCTGAAACTGGGAGAGTCAATTCCTCAAGGAGCTGTGCTTGATCAAGGTAGGCTAGGCGACAGTTGATGAAAACTTCTCTCTTCTTATCCTGACAGGAATCCCAGGCATGGAACCTCCGTGCCTATGGTGGTGATCGGCTAGTTAAGTCACCCTCAAGGTGGCCTTACTTCTACTGACATTACACATTCCTTGTCCTGGGTGCCTGTTTTGCTGAGGATCCGGGATAAGACAACAATGACCATCACTGTAGAGGTGTTGATATTATCTATTCTTTCCACATTGGAGATACAAGAGGGAAAGAAGTCATCTGGCATCCTTCAGTACTTTATTATTATAAACAGAAAGCTAACAGTCACAGTCACTGTCAAGCAAACTTTGTTTCTGATGTAAGAGGAGACCTAAGAGAACATCCAAAAGTTGCAACCAACAAAACAACAACCAATAGAATTTTTTCCTGGACAATGTTGATATAAGAAAGGTAGGGTATGTGTTTGAAGTCACTCACCTAGCATGGTCAAACTTGATACTTGCAAGAAATACCCAACAGGTCCCAAAGCTTTGTGCCACAACTCATTTCCTATTTTGAACCTATTTGTACTCTATTTCTAGTGGTCAACAAACTATTTCTAGCGCCACCATCATCTTCAGAAGATGATGATGACAATGAACCCATCAAAAGGAGGAAGAGGAGGAGAAAGCAGCGGCACTGCTACTACAATTAAAAACCCTTCCCTTCCATATTCCCCAGTGAGTACAGCACACCAGAGGCTTCAGGAACTTAAAAAGCATTGGAGGTGGTAGGGGGGAGTGTACAGAGAAACAGAAACAGAGACAGACCTACTAAGCCTCCAGTTCACCAGGATAAAAGAAAAAATTGCTATATCAAAACCTTGTAAGTCGTCAGGAGAAGTTGAGAAAAGAAGGGTGGATACAGGGCGGGGCTTATGGGAGGAGGTTGAGGTTTGGAAGGACAATGTTAGCAAGATAAAACAGTAGTCTGAGGTACAAATCCCAAGATGAGAAGGAATCTGGCATCCAAGGGAACCGTGAGAACACGTAAAGTCCCCATGGAGGGTTTCTTACTTAGAGTTACTATTGCTGTGATGAAACACCATACAAAACTTGGGAAGGATGGGTTTATTTGGCTTACATATCCTGAATCATAGACCATTGAGAGAAGCCAATTCAGAAACTCAAACAGTGAAGGAACCTGAGGCAACACTGATGCAGAGGCCAAAGAAGACTCCTGCTTACTGCCTTGCTTCTTAATGCCTTATACAGCCCACGTCCTTATAGAATGCAGGATCACCAGTCTATGGATGGCCCCACCCCACACTAGGCTGAGCCATCTCACATCAATCACTAATTAAGAAAATGTCCTGTAAGCTTATCTCCAGCCTGGTCTTGCAGAGACAACTTCTCCACTGAGGCTCCCTCCTCTCAGATGACTTTAGCTTGTGTCAAGTTGACATTAAATAGCCAAGACTAAGGTCATGAGGGTGGAAGGCAAATACTAAGTCAAGTCATAAAGTACCATAAGGACTATATGTTTTTGAAAGTGGGGCTAATTGTGTCAAAGAATATATAAATGGCATCAAGAGTAAAGAGTGGGGAGGTAAGGCTGAAAGGTGAGAGTGGAGAAACCTTGCCAGGCCAGATTCAATAACACTCAGTACAGGGAGGAAGAGACTTGATGGAGGGAGAAAGGTGATTGTCCAGGAACTCTTTCCACTTCAAGGTAGCAAGGTCCCAAAGATCTGTGGTGCCATCCCGTTAGAAACCACAACTCTACCTTGCCAGGGATTTCTTTAGGTATGAGTTACTGGAGGCATTGAGAGTTGGAAGAGATAGGAAAGAGACCTTGAAATATCATAGTCCTCAGGGTAATTGGATATTCTCAACTATGACAAGCCTAGGAGGGCTGTTCAGCTACTACAGAGTTTCATGTCTTTTGAAATAACCCTTTATTTCTCCTCTGTTCACAGGGCCCCATGTCCTTGGTATGAATGCGGGGGGTGGGTGGAGGGGGGCCTTCAATAGCTGGAAGCAGAGAGATGTTAGTCAATGGCCAGAACAACCTTCTACCAGGTCTCTGAATCCAGAGACAGTCGCCTTGTCACCTGTGAAGCCTCTGGTAAGATCTAGGACCTTGCTTTGCTCTTGAATCTCTGTTATCAGCCTCTTTAGACTCCTAATCCCCTGATATTGTACTTGGAGGTTGTTCTGTCATTTCAAAACTTAATTGTAGAATGCCTACGTGAGTTGGTGTATTTTGTCAACTTGTAACATGATCTAGAGTTATCTGAAAGGTGGGAATCTCAATTGAGAAAATGATTCCATAACAACCACACATAGGGCATTTTCTTTCCTTTATTTTTTCCACTAATTTTATTTATTCACTATACATCTCAATCTCAGCTCCCTAGTACCCCTCCCTGGCTCACATGGCCCCTTACCCAACTCCCCACTCCCCTTTTCCTCTCGGAAGAGGGAGGTCCCGCAACAGGGACCAACCCATTCTGATACCTCAAGTCACTGCAGAACTAGGTATATATTCTTCCACTGTGGCCAGACAGGGCAGCCCAGTTAGGAGAGCAAGATCCACAGGGAGACAGCAGAGCCACAGGGTAAGACACCGCTCTAGTTGGTGCATCTGTATGAAGACCATGCTGCACATCTGTGCAGGAGGGCTATATCCAGCACTTGTATGCTCTTTAGTTGGTGGTTCAGACTCTGGGAAACCCCAAGGTTCCAGGTTAGTTGACCTTATTGGTCTTCATGTAGAGTCCATATCTTCTCAGGTCTGTCAATCTTTTCTCCCCAACTCTTCCCAGACCCTGGCTGGGTCTAATGTTTGGCTGTGATCTGTGCTCTGTTTCAGTCAGCTGCTGGTGAGCTTCTCAGAGGACATTTATGTTAGGCTCCTGTCTGCAAGTATAGCGAGAAATCATTAAGGTATCAGGGATTAGCTCTGCCTATGGGATGGGTCGCAAGTTGGACCAGTCATTGGTTGGCCTTCTGTCTGTTTCTGTGACATCTTATCCCTGAACTTTTTGTTGACAGGACAAATTTTAGGTCAAAGGAATTGGGGTAAGATGTGTTCTTATCCCTCACTAGGAGTCTTGCCTAGCTACAAGACGGCCACCTTAGTCTGTATGCCCGATTGTAGGAGTCTCAGCTAAAGTCACCCTCATAGACTCCCTGGAGTCTCCCCATCCCATGTCTCTGGCACTCCTAGAGATGCACACACCACAACATGCCATCCATCTTCTTTGATTTCTGTTGACTTCCTGCCCTCTTTCTCACTCCTGTTCCCTCCATCCATCCACTTCCAATCACTAATTTTATTTCCCCTTCTGGTGAGATTGAAGTATCCTCTCTTGGGTCCACCTTGTTACTTGGCTTCTTTTGGGTTGTGGATTTAGTGTGGGTTCCTGTGCTTTTAGCTAGCATTCACTTATAAGTGAGTTATGTGTGCTGTCCTTTTGATTCTGGGTTACTTGACGTGAGCATGAAATTTTCTAGTTCCACCCATTTGCCTGCAAATTTTAAGATGTTCTTGTTTGTAATAACTGAGTAGTATTCCCTTATGTTAATGAGCCAATTTTCTTTTTCAATTCTTTGGTTGAAGGCATCTGGGTTGTTTCCAGTTCTAATTATAACAAATAAAGATGCTTGCAGATACAGTTCAGCATGTGTCCTTGTGGTGGTGGAGCATCGTTTGGGTATATACCCAGGAGTGGTACAGTTGGATACTTAGGTAGAACTATTCCCAATTTTCTGGAAAAAAAAAATGCCAAATTGATTTTCAGAGTAGTTATGTGAGTTTGCACTCCACTAGCAATGGAGGAGTATTCCCCTCGCTCCACATCATTTTTAGCATGTGCTGTCGCTTGAGTTTTGGATCTTAGCCTTTCTGATACTGATACGTATAAGGTGGAATCTCAGAGTTGTTTTGATTTGCATTTCCCTGATAATGAAGGGAATCAATCATTTCTTTAAGTGTTTCTTGACCATCCAAGATACCTCTCTCTGTTAAGAATTCTGTTTAGCTCTGTACTCTGTACAATTTTTTAATTGGGTTATCTGGTTGGTGTCTAATTTCTTGAATTCCATATATAATTTGGATATTTTACCACTCTCAGATGTAGAGTTGGTGAAGATTTTTTCTATTGTGAAGCTTTTCAGTTTCATGAGGTCCCATTTATGAAATGTTGATTGTAGTGCCTGAACTGTTGGTGTTCTGTTCACAAAATCGTCTCCTCTACCAATGTATCCAAAACTACTCTCAGCTGTCCTCTATTAGATTTAGTGTATCTGATTTTATGTTGAAGTCTTTGATCCACCTGGACTTGAGCTTTGTGCAGGGCAATAAAAATGGATCTAGTTGCATTCTTCTACATGCAGACATTCAGTTAGACCAGCACTATTTGTTGAATATGCTTTCCTTTTCCCATTGTTTTGGCTCCTTTGTCAAAAATTAAAGGTCAATAGGTGTGTGGGTTTATTTCAGGGACTTTGATTTGATTCTTTTGATCAACATGTCTGTTTCTATACAAAATTTCATGGATTCTTTTTTATCTCTATTGCTCTATAGTACAGCTTGAAATCAGAGATGGTGATACCTCTGGAAGATATTTTATTGTACAGGATTGTTTTAGGTATCCTTTTCAACCCTCAAGACTCATTCTTCAGACAGGCTAGCCTGGGCACAGCAAGGTGTACAAAGTTGAAGATAAAACATAATTTCCTGGCACACATGGTGGCACATACTTGTATTCCCTGCAACCTGGAGGGTGAGGCAGGAGGATTTCAAGGCCAGCTTGGACTACATGCCAAATCCCTTTCTCAATAAACTTAAAAAATGGGTGTGATTTTCAAAATGTCAGAGAGCTTTCTTGTGTATATATAAAATTAACACATGAAAGAGCTTATCTTATGTACTATTACTCCTAACTAGCAACTTAGGCATTGATACATCATGAATTCACTGAATGGCACTGTTGCTTGGATATTCATATACAATTTGAGAGTAAAATGCTATGATAAATATGCTTAGTTGAATGTTGCAAGTGCCCAACAAGCTGTAAATAGTTGCGGTTATATATCATATATGAAAGAAATTAGATTTAGCCTTCCTAGATAAAACTCTGCTAGTTAAACAGTAAATTTGGTGAGTTTGGGACTGTTAATTCAAAGTACTCAGATGATTCAAGATCGTTCTTATGGTCTTGACTGTGAGTATAATTCAGGGAGACTGTATCTTCTAGTCTTTGTTCACATTCAGATTTCAGGTAAGTTTGTAGTGATTGTGAATAATTTCAAAAGTGCATATCTTGGTGTAAGAATGAGTTCATTGAGTTGGGCATAGTTATTCTTTTCATTGCAAGATGTGAACCACAGTTGGTCTGTGAGTCTAACTAGATTTAGACTAATGGTATTAAGATATATCTCTGACAGCTTATATAAACATTAAGGGTGAGAACTTAGTTAAGATGTTAGCCTGAGTACTGTCAGATTTTCCAGATTAAATCAAAGACCAACGTTCTCAAACAAATGTATGGATACGATCCGATTTCTGTGTTTACACCATCAATGTCTCATACTGTTTTTTTTTTTTTTTAAAAAAGATGGTAGTTATGATAAGTAGGGGAATGGTTGGGTGTGTGACTGGATAATTTTTATTTGGACTGCAACACAAGTAGTCACTCTCCTTCAGTCTTAGATATAGACTAGCTATTACATGATATTATTCTAATATTAAGACATTGTAGGGGGCTGGAGAGATGGCTCAGTGGTTAAGAGCACTGATCGCTCTTCCAGAGGTCCTGAGTTCAATTCCCAGCAACCACGTGGTGGCTCACAACCATCTGTAATTGGATTCGATGCCACCTTCTGGTGTGTCTGAAGACAGCATCAATGTACTCATATAAATAAAATAATTAAATCTTAAAAACTATTTTTTAAAAGACATTGTAGTTATGCGTGTGTAAATGGTGGAGTCCATGATGCTACTTGGAAAGTATTTTATACCCTTGCTCATGGCAGCTCTGTGAGCCAGACAGCAGAACCGTTTCCCCGAAGGCAGAGTAGCTCTTTGCATTGAATCTTTCTTAGTTTGGTGGATGAACAGAGGACGGTTACATGGCTAAGAATGCAATAATACAGTCCAGCTCCTGTATTCTCAAAGAATGCTGTATATCTGGGACTTTGATAGCCACTTGTCCATTAGGAAAACTTAATTATGGGAAAGTTAATGCCTTATGCTCAAGTATACAGGGTTGGTGATGTAAACACATGCATATGATAGCACATAGGCACACAAGCACACAGGAACACAAGGTTTGAGGAAATAAATAGTGGGGAGCACATGACAGATAAAAATGACTGACCCTTCCCAAGCAGAGATCTGCTGTAGAACTGAGGGATGGCAAACATCATCTTTCCCTCCCTGAACTCAACTTTCTCTTTTCCTTCCTAGTATTATTATAACAGCATTAGGTAGAAGGAACCAGCTTTCCGGGCTCTGCTGCATCCCGTGACACATCTTGCTACCTGGCCTGTTTATGGACTACATTCAATGAGACCAACTTCAGAACAACTTGGACAGCTGTCTGCATAGATTAACGAAGCTCTCTGCGACCAACTTCTCCCTATTTGCCCTATTTAGCCAGATTGCCATATTTTTATGATAAACTGTTTGTTAAGTTATCTGCCTTGCTAGAGTTTTATACCCTCTCATAGCATCTCAGTGGTGGGAGTGGTTTTCAGTGTATTATTTGATTTTCCTCTCTTAGGGCTTTTCTCCTGGTTCTCAGGTTTCTAATAGAAAAGGGCCTAAATCATTGCTGTTGACACCTGGCCATCGGAGCCTTCCACATACCACCAGCCAGCTGATTTCCATATTGCTGCTGTGGGAGTCTTAGGGTGAGCTCTGCAGACACGGATGCTGTCCCACTCTGGCTGAGCTCATATAATCTTGGTTAGTGTACACCTGGAGACAGCCCCTCCCAAATCCTTCCCTCATTCAATCTGGCAGCTCCCTTGGTCAAGCTCCTTGATGCTGGCTTGAGTATGGTCTCCTCATGAGGTGACCAGTTAGCTAAATGCATTCCTAGCTGCATGTTTGTCCCACCAAGCTGCAAGGGTCCTTAGCTCCTAGATTACCTGTGTTTGATCTGCTCTTGATGGCTTTTCAAGACAGGGTACTGCCGGGCAGTGGTGGCGCACGCCTTTAATCCCAGCACTTGGGAGGCAGAGGCAGGCGGATTTCTGAGTTCGAGGCCAGCCTGGTCTACAGAGTGAGTTCCAGGACAGCCTGGGCTACACAGAGAAACCCTGTCTAGAAAAAAAAAAAAAAAAAAAGACAGAGTACAACTTTCAGAAATCTGCCATCTTCACAAATGTTTGAAATCATGTGTTTCCCAGGAACTCTCATCCAGACCCTGTGATAAGTACCAGGACATGTGAGTCTGCTAGGAGACAGTGCTTCTTGTGTTAAACACTTCCAGTTGAAAGGAACTTCTCCTTGGTTTGGAATAGTGGCAGAGTCACGGTGAGAGAAAGGACAATGACAGTACTTTCTACACCTGCAAATTCCCTTCCTTCAAAGAATCTGATCATAGCGTGCTTTTTAAATTGATCCGGAAGCTTAATTATTGGTAGGAAATGGTCAGGAATATGCTGGCTACCTATTGGCAAATCTGTATGAATGTGTGTCATGGTCCCTCTCCTTATGCTGTGATAGGTATACTATTTCTTACCTGCATTGCTCTCTACTCTGGGGTGTCACTTTTACATAAGACCCCTGCAAGAGCCTTCTTCATAACTCATACACATCATTCATATAGACCTGAAACTGGGAGAGTCAATTCCTCAAGGAGCTGTGCTTGATCAAGGTAGGCTAGGCGACAGTTGATGAAAACTTCTCTCTTCTTATCCTGACAGGAATCCCAGGCATGGAACCTCCGTGCCTATGGTGGTGATCGGCTAGTTAAGTCACCCTCAAGGTGGCCTTACTTCTACTGAATTACACAATTCCTTGTCCTGGGTGCCTGTTTTGCTGAGGATCCGGGATAAGACAACATGACCATCACTGTAGAGGTGTTGATATTATCTATTCTTCCCACATTGGAGACTACAAGAGGGAAAGAGTCATCTGGCATCCTTCAGTACTTTATTATTATAAACAGAAAGCTAACAGTCACAGTCACTGTCAAGCATAAGCTCTGACTAGGTAGCAGCAGGTACATGTCCTTGATCATAAAGGTTCATGTTCTTGTTCTGGACTGGGGATGGGAGTGACAAGAGTAAACAGATAAACTTTAATTCCGATGTTGTTAAGGAATGTTCTTCATGAGATTGGCAGATTGGAGCCTAGGGCCTGACATAACTTTGTATTTGTGTCAGCTACTATTTTGTCCTTCAAGCAGGGACAGAATTTCAATAACAAAAAGGAACTGTTGGACAGATCCATAGCTAGTATGACATGATTCCCATTCTTCCTAGAGACAGGGCTATGCTCATTGAGCAGGATGCTGGCTACTGACTACTCAGAGCTCAGGTCCTACCCACCAGTTGCCCATGGATAGAAAGGCATCTTACCCAAGGTTTCTACTGCTATTTGATGGCAGCCTGCTCCTGAGGCCTGAATAATGTAGAGGTATAAGGGCCTTGACCTGGGGTTTCAATGAAGGCTTTCTGTGGAGGGTACTCCAGTTCCAGTCTGAGGACCAATGTATAATATACAATAGCACTTCAATTCCAAGTCTCTCTCTGTTCAGTCCTGTTTCCTTCCCTCCCTGCAGTAGTAATTCCTGAGAGTTCTCTCTCACTAACCTCTGCACAAGGGCCCAGTGTACTACATTGAACAAAAGAAGCTCCAGCCGGGGCAAAAAGCAGGGCATCCCTAGAGGCCTGAGAAGTAGAAAACATTTTGGGTGCTACCGGAAATATTCCATATTTCCAAATTTCTCGGAAGGAGCAAATGACTGTCTCCACTTGAAATCATTGATGTCAGTCTCTGTGAAGAGAGTATCTCAAGGAGTGAAAGAAAGAGGGGTGACAATTTGTTCCCCACCCATATCCCCATCCCATTGTGGTTCTAGCCTAACTAGTTTCAGTTACCTCTATCCCACTATAGTCTGAATATATGGAAAGTTTGTGAAGCAAAGAGTTCATTCATTTTAAGCCACATATATTACATGCTGTTGTGAGTATTGTGAGGAAACTTCCTGTTACCCCTAGTTCATACCACAGATGTGAAATTTGCATTTGTCCCACAGACCTGCACTGTATACATCACCTACCATGTAGTCCTATAGCAGTGTTAGAATCAGGCCAGCTGTCACTCACACTGTACTGCTTTGGGTTCTCCGCACATGTTAGCATAGCCCCACATCAGTCTATCGTTCAGCTTACTCCATCTCATCCCATGGGCATTACGTCATGCCACATCATCCCAGGGAGAGGGAGAAGTGCAACCCTGAAAGAGAATTTTGAGAATGAAACCCATTCACTTGACTTTTATTTCAGTATTGGTGTTATGGTTCCTCTGTTTGATAAGTTGTTAATCTCTTACTGTGACTAATTTATAAATTGAACCCTACTGTGGATAGCAGTATGGAGGGGAAATCACAGTATATACATGTGTAGGACTCAGTACTATTCAGGTACCCCCAGCCATCTTGTCATGTACTGCCCACTCTTAGGTATTTTTGAAGAAGTTGGATACACTATGCAAGGATGGGTTCTGCGAGCAGAGGTGTAGTGGCTCAGTTAAGAAGATATTTCGACAATGATCAGGAGGGTGTCATGACGCTGAAAGGCAAATGGGAAATAAATGGAGACATTTTTCACCAATGGTACATAGTCAAATTGGGACACTAAAGCTCCTACCTGACTCTTGCTGCTTGAGATTGATTTAGGGCTAAGTGTCCCTCCAAGAGGAAATGCTACCAGACTTGGTGGAGGCCTGATCTCAGGTGAAACTGCAGGTAATTGGCCAAGTGGATGTTTTGTTCCTGTGTAACAGGGGGTACCAGTTTTTACCCTCTAAACACAGATGCATCCAAGAGACGGTAACAGGACCAAAAACAGAAAGTCAGATCCATTTGGTTCATAAAGGATTGGCAGGCAGCTGAGGTTTGTTAGTCTCCTGCATCAGAACCATACATATGAAGCTAGTTGTAGGTGCACCTGTGATTTAGGCTCTTAGAAGGTGGAGGCAGGAGGAATAGGAGTTCAGTGTCATCCTTAGCTAGGGAGTTCAACCGCAGACTGGGAACATGAGGAACTGTCTTAAAAATACAAAAGCAAAACCAAAAGACCACTATTGGCCAGACACTGACTGGCTTTCCCATGGAGAGAATATGCCACACATGGTACAGAGCAGTCTTACTGCAGGGGTCAGATTAAATAAAAGGAAGACAGTTTAAACCCATAAAACTCACCCTTTGAAATGGAGAGAGAGAAAAGAGATGTTACTCTAGCCGAATTTTTAACTATGTGTTCCTGGAGCCCAAGAAAAGGACATGTAAGACAGTGGCTTACCATGAATCTAATGGGTTCATTCTTCATATTTTACAACTGCATGAGGTAGCAACTGCGAAATTTTATAAGAAGCTGAGATGAGGTCCATTTTATAAGATAGTGGTGGTTCAGGATATAAATCAAGTGTCTGGTTCTAAAGCCAAAGTCTGCATACATTCCTCCAGCCCCTTGTTCCTCACTTGGAAGGCTGAGAAAGTGAGACTCATGGTCCCCTTCTTTGACCCTCACATGAGGTGTCTTGAGTTCTGATTGCTTGATTCTCTCCAGGATTTCAGGGTATGTGGCAGATATGAAGACAAAGCCATTAAGCCCAAGACAGGAAGTCTGGGAGAGGACCATGGTCTCCCATTCCAGGCTTGTGCCTGTTCAACACTTCAGTCTGTCCTTATGGGACACATTCCCACAGCACCTAGATTAGGGACAGTGGCTTTTTTAGCTTAGTCTTCAGAGATCAGCTCTTTCCAAACAGGACCTAGGCCACTGTAGATTTCTCATATATATATATATATATATATATATAATTTTTTTTTCTGGCTATGAAACTGTGGATTCATTGGTTCTCAGCTCACTACTTTATTCTACTGAATAAGTTCTTACCTAAAGCTATGCTTCCCTCCTCCTGATGTCTTCGCAAGTCTTCTAGGCATCTACAAAATGATTGTATTCTGTGCTTCTCAGCCTCTGAATATGGTCCATTGACTTTACATCCTTGTTCCTCTCTTAGGCTCTCATTTCTCCGTGGAGTCTGTCTATTCTTCCTGTTCTCATTTCTCCGTGGAGTCTGTCTATTCTTCCTGTTCTCTTTAGACCTCCCTTTTATTGCTTTTCTATCTGTGTTTCTTTCCTTCGCCTTCTTTCCCTCCTCACCTGTCTCATTTACCTTAAACATAGGAGATATCTCCCACGGCCTTGCTGCAGAGGAAGGGGCAGTCACATTTCAAAATCCTCAAATGTTACCCAGTAGAAAGCAGGACAGTGGAATCACTCCCTGATGGGATGCTGCCTGCCACCGGGGTTACAGTTAGGGTGAGGTCAAGGCCATGCCCAGCAGCTGACTGGACTGGAAACAGGCGATGACTGCAGTGGCTGTTCCTTTGAATTCTGGCGCCACTCCCCTGCCAATTTGAGCTGAGCAGCCTGCCAGATTTGGAAGACATGAGTGGCGGTGAGCCTGCAGGAGTGTGCACCTTATTAATTTGGAATGGCTGTAGTGAATGCCTAGTATACAAATTGATTCTGAGACAGTTCTGAGACATAACTGGTCTGAACAGTGATGAACTGTATCCCAAAGATGATGACCTGAAGACAGATACAGCTTCTGAGATAAGACCATTGTGTTTAAGTGAAGTAGTAGTCTTGTTTTTTATGCAGTTCTTACTCATAGCATGTTATGGTGGTACTTTCTGCCTGCAGTGAATGCTGACCCATTGAGATGCCCATCGCCTGTAAAGATCCTACAGCAGGAATGCATGTAAGTGATGCTTTGCTTTGTTTTCTGCTGAACATAATGTCATTGGTCTGTCTATGATGATCCTATCCCGAATCTGAATTCCTGTTGAAAAGCCATAATTACGGATCTGGCTTCTAAGATGGACCATTACAAAGGACTGTTGTGTTCTGTTTTAATGTTGACAGTAACGTAGTAATTTCTGTGGTTTCCCCCACCCCCCAGGTCAGTGACAGAACTCCTGGCAATGAGAACTTGGTGTGGTAAACATCAAGGAAACACAGAGACAAGAAGAAACTGCACAGTATTAGTGCTGGGATGTTTGAGATGGGGTCTACATGTCCCTGGCTGTCCCTGATTATCTCTAATGAGCAGGACAGCATCTGGTATGGCCTGCAGAGTTGAGCCTTGTACATTTTTTGGTGGGCTGTATGTAAATGGATTGTTTTGAAAATCCGTGAATATGACACAGTATTCAAATATGTGAAGGTTATGGATGAGCTATGACACACTTGTACAGACTGAGCAGAGAATGCAACCATAACTGTAAAACAGCAATTCAACATTTTTGTGATTGTAAAATTGGTTATGAGCTATTTCCTTATTCATCCCGAAGTGGTTACTTGGGAGTGATGTAATAAACATTCAATTGCAAATATCTCTTCAGTTCTTTTTATGTCAGAAGATTAACCAGAGAGCCTTGGTACATGATCCATGGAAACTGAGTTTTCAAAGTGTGGATGCACAAATATCAATCTCTTAACTATCACAGTTGTGCACATTATCAGGTTTTCCTGTGAAACTGAAACACAATGCCTTGATTACATTTGTCCAGTCCTCTCCACCAGTTTCTTAATTTTGAGACAGGGTTTTTTTATATTGGGTTTATCTTGAATCCACTTGCCTCTGCTTCCCAAGTGCTAAGACTAAGTGGGCTTTACTTTCTAAATTCTTACTGGTGCATACTTCCATTTTCCTTTGTGGTAAGGTTGACCTTGCTTATGTTTTTTTGAGACAGTATCAACTATATTGAGACTAGTATTCAACTATAGAGATGGCTGGCCTCAGTTTGTAGATTAAAGAAAACATCACCATGCCTAGCTGTAGGATACTCTGCTACTAAACTGCCTGTCTTCAGTTTGTTGCCAGCCTTTACAATGTACTGTCATTGTTCCTGGTTGTGGATAAATTTTTCTGCTCTAGTGTTGCTTTGTGGTTTGGAATTCTTACACTAGTCCAGAGTGCCCTTGCCCAAAGGTTATACTAAAAGTGTTTTAACACTTAACCTAATTCTTTTCTTTTTTCTTATTTTTGTTTTGCTTTTCAAGACAGGAGTTCCATGTTTATCCCTGGCTGTCCAAGAACTCTATAGACCAGGCTGCCCTTGAACTCAGAGACCCCCCTTCTCCCAAATGCTGGGATTAAAAGCATGTGTCATCACAGCTCAGCCCTCTGCCTAATTTATCACTAATTCAAAGTCTTAATGCTTAGCCATTTATTCTACAGTTTTCATAATTAGTGGGAGGAATCTAGTTTGTTCCCGCCCCCATGTAGAAGTTAAGTTTTCCTGGTATCATTGATGAGATGGTCTTAATTTCTTCACAGGAAACCTTTCTGTCTTTGAAAAAATGAGTTGGCTGTGAATATGCAGTTCTTTATGGGTTCTCTGTACCATGTCTGGGTGCACTTGAAGCACGCCTAGTCAGGTAGTCTCTACCTTATTTTAACACTGACAATCACAGTCTCTTGGTTCCATGCGCATTTCCTAATTCCTATTTCTTTAGGATGTTAAAAAGGTTTTCATTTGATACTCTGCTTTATTTTTTGGTTTTGTGTTTCTATGTGCGTGTTGAGTCCTACAGACTCTAGTACTGCTTTTGCTATATCATATGTTATTTGTTGTATCTCCTTTTTATTTATTTGAAGAAATATTAATTTCCCTTTTGATTTCATCCTTGTTTCATTGGCTATTCAAGAGTAACTGAATTTCCATGTAAAGTGAAAAATGGGGATACAACTCAGGAGCTGAAAGCAGGAAGATCATGTGAACCCAGTCAAATGTTCATTAATTGATAAATCTAATAGACCCAGAACAGGGTCAGATGCTGTAAGTGGTTTCAAAACAAAGCTGTTGTGGCACACATCTTTAGCCTCGGCAGAGACAGGTGGATCTGAGTTCCAAGGCCAGTCTGCAGAGCAGGTTTTAAGACAGGGCTACGCAGAGAAACAGGTCGGGAGGGTTGTCTAGGAAGAGTTTAAGGTTTGTTGACCTTTTATTCAAGCTTGCAAAACAGTTCAAAGCAAGGTGGTGTTGTAAAATGGCCTGTTTTTTAAGCCTCTGACTCTTTCTGCAGGTCCTTCTGCTTATTTCCTTGCTTTCCAATTGGTCTTTTAATATTTACTTGATATAGTCCAAATTATTATATACTTTGTATATTAAAGAGTACTAGTCTGCCAACGAGTCCAGAGATAAACAATTTCTATTCTCTTCATAAATACAGGTACAGGATGCCAAAGAAAACCAAAAGCAACCTTATAGAAATAGAAAACAGAAGTGAAAATTTTAATTTGAAGAGGGCCTCACTGTACATAGACCAAACTGGCCTTAGGAATTTCTGACACCTGCCTCCCAATTATAGATTATAGGCAGGTGTCACCAGCCAGCAAGAGATTCCTTTCTATCAGAGGATTAAACAGATTGAGTCCAAATCAGTTCAACTTTAGGGAACATACAGTCAGGCTTTTTTTTTTACAGGGACTCTGCATGAATAAAGCATAGCATGGTTTCAGATATATTTGTGATTAAATTGGGAACTTGGTATTAGTGGGATGAAAAAATGGGATACAACGTAAGGCTGGATGCTAATAAGTAAATTACAATTTTTGAGCAGAGGGCTTCTAATTGTATGCATATGAATACACTGTGGCTGTCTTCAGACACACCAGAAGAGGGCATCAGATCCTATTACAGATAGTTATGAGCCACCATGTGGTTGCTGCGAATTGAACTCAGGACCTCTGGAAGAGCAATCAGTGCTCTTAACCTCTGAGCTATCTCTCCAGTGGGCTTCTAATTGTAAACAGGTACTTTTATAAATTCTGTTTTCAGTAAGAAAATGTGATGAGTTAATGTGTTCATTGTGCCTTGAAGGAGGAATGTTTTTATAGGATAGGGGTTGGGGGTCATAGATGTGTGAGTGCAATTGCCCTTTTGGGCCAGAAGGGGGTGTCGGTTCTGAAGCTAGAGGTAGGCTGCTGTCAGAGAGCTGGGTACTGAACTTGGGTCTTGAAAGCAGTAAGTACACTTAACCACTGAGCCATCCCCATCATAGACCTGAACAAGAGACCAGTCCAAACAAGACATTGTTTTAGTGGAAAGTTAAAATTAGTTTTCATTAAGTTTACTAACTCAAACCTTTTAATACACACTGGATGACATTTTTCACTAAAGCATGAAAGACTAAGCCTCCTAATTTACAATTCTGACTGAATAATTCTTTGTTAAGTAAGGGCTAATACTAGTTATCCTCCGAGACCTATGCCTGTTAAGGAACTTACCTGAGAGTTCAGTAGAGACTCAAGTCTTAAAACAGGGGGATGGGGGCAGGGATGGGGACTGGAGAGATGGCTCAGCAGTTCAAAGAACCTGGGTGCTGACAGTGCACACCTTTAATCTTGGCACTCCCAGTTCCCCCATCACAGTCCCTTTCCCCCAGCACCACTCCTCATCTGAGAGGGTGGAGCTTCCACCTCTGCCCCTACCATACCCTGTATCCCAGAGATGGCTCAGCAGTTAATAGCACTGGCTATTCTTCAAGAGGTCATGAATTCAATTCCCAGCAACCACATAGAGGCTCATAACCATCTATAATGTGATCAGATGCCCTCTTCTGGCATGCAGGTGTACATGCAGATAGAGAACTCATTTATTTAGTTTGTGGTTTTTTGTTTTTTTTTTTTGAGACAGGGTCTCACGAGGCAGCTCTGGCTGTCCTAGAACTTAGTTAGTAGGCCAGACTGACCTTGAACCCCAGATCACCCTGCCTCTGACTCCAGAGGGCTCGAATTAAAGATGATTGTCTCCACTCCCAGCTTGGAAGAAGGAATCTTAATTGAGAAAATGGCTCCATAGGATTGGCCTACAGGCAAGTCTAGGGAATTTCTTGATTAATAATTGCTATCAGAGGGTTCAGCTCACCAGGTCAGCATCACCCCTGGGGAGGTAGGCCTGAGTAATATAAGAAAGCAAGCTGAGCTTCGTGGTGGTGGCAAGCAGTTCTCTGTGGATTGAGGATAACCAGGGCTACACAAAGAAACCCTTTCTTAGAAAAAAGAAAACCAAGCAAGCCAGTAGGCACCATTCCTCTATGGCTTCTGCTTCAGCTCCTGCCTTGAGTTCTGCCCTGACTTTCCTGAGCGATGGAGTGTGGGCTAAGTGCTGTAATCTGAAATAAACCCTTTTCCTCCCCAAGTTCCTTTTGGTCATGGTGTCTTATAACAGCAGTGGAAACCCTGACTGAGACAGGAGCCATTCCCTAAAATAAACTTCTCTTTAAAGAAATAGTTTTAAATGAGTTATTTGAAAATCTTTTTTTTTCCCAGTGAACTCTCAACTTTTATTGGTTCCTCAGTCCCCAGGGGTTCCCTCCTTCTCAGCCTCAGTTCCTCAGAACTCTGGTGTCACTGGTCTTGGACACTACTTTGCCATCCACGATCTTACGGGTAGTTGTCTTCTGCACAGCCTCCATGTCCCCGAGGCTGTTCTCCAAGGTGATGTTCTGGTTTTTCATGGAATCCAGGTCAATCTCCAAGGTCTGGAGGGTGCGTCTCAGCTCTGTGAGTGTGGTCTCAGCTTCCCTGATATCAGCATACTTGGTGGTGACTACTGTGGTACGCTCCTCAATCTGCTGAGACTAGTACCTGTCCAGTTCCTCACAGTTCTTCTGAGCCAGATCTTCATACTGGGCACAGATGTCCACCATGATCTTGCTGAGGTCCTGAGATTTAGGAGCATTCACTTCCACAGTCAACCCAGAACTGGCAATCTGGGTTTCCAGACCTTGGACTTCCTCCTCATGATTCTTCTTCATGAACAGCAGTTCCTCCTTGAGAGCTTCGATTTCTGTCTCCAGCTGCAGCCTTGTGATATTGGTGTCATCTACCACCTTGCGGAGTCCATGGATGTAGTTCTCTACAGACTGGCGCATGGCCAGTTCTGTCTGATACTTGACTCTAAAGTCATCAGCCGCAAGACGGGCATTGTCAATCTGCAGGACGATGTGGGCATTATCCACAGCATTCGCAAAGATCTGAGCCCTCAGGTCTTGATGGTCTTGAAGTAGTGGCTCTAGTCTCTGATGCCTGGGGCCCCTTCTTCTCCAGATGTTCCTGGATTTTGATCTCCAGTCTCCTGTTCTCAGTCTCCAGGTTCTTTACCTTGTCTAGGTAGCTGGCCAGGTGGCCGTTCAAGTCTTGCATGGTCTCCTTCTCTGTCTGGATTCCACTTTTTCCTGCCAGGCCTGCGGACCCCACAGAGCCACCCGAGATGGAGCGGGACCTGAATATCCTGGACCCGGAGCCCCCAGCACCTGCATAGACACTGGCTGCACTGCTGGCAGGCTGGACCCACTGGCCAGGAGTCCGCACTGAGCCCAGGGACCTGTAGTTGGTCGAGAAGGTGGTGGAGCAGGTGGTAAAGCTCATCTTGTCTGGAGAAGAGTGAAGCGAGAGACCAGGAAAGGCGTTCTGTTGCCTTTATTTGAAAATCTTAACATTAAGACTCTACATTCCAGATTCAGCAGAATGGCTCAGTGGGTAAAGACATTTGCCACCAGACCTGAGGTCCCGAATTTGATCCTGAGAACCTGCTCCCCCAACCCAAGTTGCCCTCAGATTTCCATATTCACAGTGTCGCATTTATGCATGTGCACACACAAATAAATATAAAAATACAAAAAGAAAGGCTATGTTTGGGGACTATTTCTGTAATTACTAAAGGAAGCAGATCCCTGTCTCTCAGGTTGAGTAATTAAAATCTCAAAAAGAATCAGACTTAAGTGTAAGACTTGCAAATATGAAGCCACTCATCTGAACTAAAAAGCTGCTACTTACCATCGGGCACAGTGACAGTGTTCCTGAAGGCTATCACAAACTGAAGGTCTGGGGCTGGACGGATGACTCTGCTTTAGAGAGTGTATGACTGTTCTGGAGGACCTGAGTTCAAGTCTCAGCAGTTCTATCTGTAGTCAGGCAGCTCACAACCACCTGTAACTCCAACTCCCAGGGGGAGTTTTGGTTTCATATCCTGCGGCATGCCTAGCTGCACAACTCACTCCTGCAAGGAGGAGACATTGATCGGCCTGTGCTAAAGATGTCATCCCAGTGTGAGGAGAAATCTTAACTCGGAGCTAAGGAAAAGGCTCAGGGGTTAAAACCCTTGCCATACAACCTGACAACTGAAGTTCAGTCTCAGGAACCTATGGCGTAAGGAGGGGACTGACTCCTGAGAGTTGTCCTCTGCCCTGCACACATGTGCACTCACACAGATATCATAACAAGGGGCTGGAGAGATGGCTCAGCAGTTAAGAGCACCAACTGACTGCTTTCCAAAGGTCCTGAGTTCAATTCCCAGCAACCCATGGTGGCTCACAACCATCAGTAATGGGACTAATGCCATCTTCTGGTGTGTCTGAGGGCAGTGACAATGAACTCAATCATTAAATAAATAAATATTTAATTCTTTTAAAACGATATTTATAACAAAATTAATAAAAGTAAACACTCACCTGAACATTTTCACACAAAGCATTTTCTGATATTATAGAGACCCCATTGTAACAGACTGTTCTGCCCCATGTTTGGGAGCCACTTTGTCCCGGCCTGAGCTGCTACTTCGGACTGCAGGTCAGGGTCTAGCAAGAGAGAGAGTGGGGAATGGAAGGGCAAGAGACTCGAAGAATGGAGACAAGACAAGGTCTGATCAAGTCTCCCTTTTCTGAAAGGAAATCCTGAGTATACCCTTTACCACGTTCCTTGCCCTCGTGGACAAGCACAGCTGAAGGCACTATGTCATGCGCCTAGCAGTGTGGATAACACGTGCACCTTGCAGCTGGGGGCACTAAACAGCAAAACAAGACAAGTGAGAAAAACAAGATGTTTATCAGAGTGTGCTTAGTTGTTGTGGGCTGTTGAAAACAAGTCTCTTGTCAGGATATATGGCTTGAGATGGCTGCAAAGATGATAGCCACTTTCTGTTAGGAGTCAGCTCCCAACACCCCATGATCAAGAGATTGGGTAGTTTCCTCCTGGATGCTCTTTCTGAAGCCCTTCCTGCTACCAACCCCTTTCTCCATGCTTCCTGCCCCTGCTTCTACAACCAGGAAAATACAGCCCATCGGCCTCAATAATTAGGATTTAAAAACAACACATTTTACCTCATGCCCATTACATACACTCCTTCATTCATAGGGAGAAAGAAAAGACACTGCCTGGTATAGGAGGCCAGGAGTCATATCCATGAAAACAATCCCAAACACATTGTCTATAAACAATTAAGTATTTTCTATATAAAGTGTATTTGTACTTTGCTAAGAGGGTTTGTTCACTTTTGTACCAGAGGTCAGGGTATCCTGGCTTACACTGAGGACTAAACTCACCTTCTGAACATGTCATCCAAATCCTGCAAACAAAAGAAAAGCTTATGCGCTGCACCGACCGCCCTGACCAGCAGGGAAATACGACAAGCACACCAAGTTCCTTCTAACAGCAGGTTTTACTCAGGAGTCATCAATTACAGAAAAAAAGCTGAAGGTGAGCCCCCGACTCCTCCCCGTGCCTCACTTAAATACCCCGCTGGGATCCTATCGTCTCAGGCCATGTATCAGGCCCGGGCTATGCACATCAGATCAGGCCACTGTTAGGCACAGCCCTAGCGCCATTTATGGGCACGTTTACCAGTATGCCAGTAGGTGTCAGTTGCCATCTTAGGGTGCAGCTCTGGTGGTGCCCAACAGTTCCCCCTTTTTGTTTTAAAAACACAGGATGGGGTGGGTTGATCAAGCCACGCCCCTCTCCTAGGGAATGGCGATCGAAACCCATAGGGAAAGAGAAGCAAATGCGTCCACTCTCTCATGTGCAATGGTCATATAGACCCATGAGATGCAAGAGCTGGACCGCTGCCAGAAGTGTACCCTTCCTGGTGCAATGGACGCAAGTCCACAGGGTGCAAGGGCTATGCAAGTTATTTTTTAAAACTTCAAGGGGTTACTGTTTGAGGTTGGCCAGCCACATTTGTGGAGAAGCTCCTTCTTCTACGGCATAAATGGCTTGTGCAATCAGGGCAAGATCTCTCTGTCGGGATTGAGCCATACGGCCGAGACAACAGAGGCAGAGATTCAAGACTCCCACCAGGGCACAAGCAAGCACTCCTAACCCCGCCCACTCTTTCAAATGTCCAACTGCTTGAAGAATCCACGATGAAAGGCCGTCTGCTTATACATATTAATACAATCACTAACTTAACTTATATTACGTACTACAAAAGGCACAGAGCCCCTAATAACTGAATACTTTTATTCTCACTAATCCCCATTTCGCTATCTCTAGGCAAAAATGGAGTATCCATGCTCATATTCGGGACCACCGACAGGATCCCCCATTGCGGCTCCACCTTCACAGGCTGCATCAGGCACAACAGAGGCAGGAGGAACATCATTGTTATACCAGCGGACCAACCGCTCTGGTACCCACACTGGGTCAGCATGGTTTTGTGGAAAAACACAAACGGATCCTCGAGACCAAGCCAAAACTGGGTCAGGACCACACCACTTTTCAGTGAGCACATCCTTCCACTTAACATAACCATGCATATCAGGTAGCCAATTGGCATGGCGATCCGCGGTTGTATGGCCTGCAGCATCCACTTGCAAAAAATTTAGAGTAAAAAGAGCAAGGGATAATCTCTCTTTTGGGGTTCGGCTATGGCCAATTCCCCCTTTTTGTTTTAACAGACATTCTTTTAGGGTTCGATGAGCCCGTTCAACCATCTCCTGACCCTGGGGGTTATAAGACAGGCCATGCTTCAAGGCCACATCCATATCCTGGCAAAAGGTTTTAAAAGAGGCAGCAGTATAGGCTGGGCCATTATCAGTTTTTAATGTGCACGGCTTTCCCCACGTGGCCCAAGCTTCAAGGCAATGGGCGATGACATGACGTGCCTTCTCCCCTGCTAAGGGGGTTGCATGAATTAAGCCAGAACAGGTATCAACAGACACATGTACATACTTTAATGTGCCAAATTCAGAAGAATGTGTAACATCCATTTGCCATAGCTGCAACGGGCATAGCCCCTGGGGTTAACCCCATGGCCAGGCACTGGGCGATGGATGACACAAGTTGGGCAGTGAATCATTTGCCTGGCAATCTCTCATGTAAGGCCAAATTTCTGAGCCAAAGTGGTGGCTGTTACATGAAATTTTTGATGGAACTTAGTAGCCAAATCTTGAGGTGTAGCATGTACTGCAGCAAAAATCAACTCTCTGCATGTAGCTAAATCCACCTCACTATTGGCAATACTGAGTGGGCCTGGCAGCCCAGTATGGGCGCGGATGTGTACCGCAAAAAAGGGATGTTGGCACTGCCAAATCAATTGTTGTAAATGTACTAATAAGGAATAAATGGGGCTGGAATCTTTAATTTTTCCTGTGGCTTCCAAATGATTGATAATGTTAACAACATATTGGGAATCTGAAATCAAATTAAAAGTTTGTGGGAATGCTTTAAACACCTCCACAACTATTTGTAGCTCTACCAGTTGAGGTGAGGTGGGCTCAAACTGTATAAGTTGGATCTCTTCTCCTTCTCTCATGAAGGCGCCACATCCATTTCTTGATCCATCAGTATATACATTAAAAGCCCCATGCACCGGACCCTTTTGGGTCACCATAGGCATTATAACAGACCAGTTGGCTGTCCATGGGTTTTGCAAATCAAAAGCTCAATAGCTCCCTTAGGTGAACACCGTTGCAATGTTGAATTGGTTAGAGCTCCTTCCACTATTTCCAAAGCTTGGCGTCCAGCAGTAGTCAAAGCTCTAGGAGAATCTAGGGCTGCATCCCTTTCAAAATATCATATAATGGTTGTAAATCCTGGTTAGGGACTCTCAAATACGGCCGAATTCAATTGATATTTCCCAATACTTTTTGAAAATTATTTAATGTTTTTAAGCAATCTTTTTTAATTTCCAATTTTTGAGGCTTAATATCTTGTGCATATATGCGGGCTCCAAGATAATCAATTGACACTGTCTTTTGAACTTTTTTAGGGGCTATAAATAGCCCATGCTTTTCCAATTCTTAAATCAATGTATCAAATGCTTTACTTAGAGCATCTTCATTCTTATGGGCCAAAAGAATGTCATCCATATAATGGATGCATCTAATCCCTGAACATTCTTTCCTAATCGGTTGTATTGCCCGATCCACAAAAAGTTGGCACATAGTGGGACTATTGGCCATGCCTTGAGGTAAGACTACCCACTCATACCTCCGATCAGGTTCCTCCTGATTTATAGAGGGAAGGGTAAAGGCAAACCTTTGACAATCTTTTACATATAGGGGTATAGAGAAAAAACAATCCTTAATATCAATAACAATTAGAGGCCAATCTTTAGGCAAGGCAGTTAACAATGGCAGGCCCCGCTGAACGGGGCCCATGAGTTGCATTTGGGCATTAATAGCTCGGAGATCATGCAACAATCTCCACTTTCCAGACTTCTTTTTAATTACAAAAATGGGGTATTCCAAGGAGATGTAGAAGCCCGTACATGTCCCAGTCTTAGTTGCTCCTCAATTAACTGATGAGCAGCATGTAGCTTCTCTGAGGTAAGGGGCCACTGAGGAACCCACACTGGGTTCTCAGTTTTTCAAGTGATGGGCAAGCCCTCCCCAGTGGCCCCTATGAAAAACCCAACCCCTCTCTGGGCTTTTTTGGCACTAGGCTTCAGTGGCTCCTTACGGCCTTGGACGCACCTTCCCAGCCCCATTGTGGGGTGCCATCCCATGTCTCGTATCATTTTTTGTGATTTTGGAGAATATTTTAGATCGTTGGTCAAATGAAAATTTATGGCCTTTAACAGGTCCCTGTCCCACAGACTAACAGGCAAGTCTACCAAATAGGGCCAAAAGTTGCCTTCATGTCCTTCATCATCCTTCCACGGCAATTTTTGGGCACTCATATCGGGTGTCTTAGCATAGCCTAATCCTTGTAGCGTCTGGGATGATGCCTGAGTGGGCCAATCTTGGGGCCAATCCTTCTTTGCAATAATACTACGGTCAGCCCCAGTATCTAGCAACCCTAGGATAGGCTTTCCATTGACTTTCAATCTTAGCAGAGGGCGACCATCCATCTCCAGACTTAAAAACATTGAATCCACACCTGTAGAGCCAAATCCCTGGTCCCCCCTTCTCCTGGAACTGGCAGGAAACAATTCATGCTTACTGGGTAAAATTAATAGCTGGGCATCCATGCTGAGAGCCCTTTAGACTTCCAAGGAGTAATGACATTATGACACTCCTTGGTACATTGTTCAAAATAAGTTGTTGCACAAGGGGCATGTCGGTATCAAGATCCCCAAAGATCCTGCCCGCTGCCTCCATCATGCGGGCCACAAAATCAGAGAATGGCTCCGTAGGGCCCTGAGTAATTTTTGTAAGATTCCCAGACACTTCTCCCCTATTGGGTAGTGCCTTCCAGGCTTTTACTGCCATTGCATTTATCTGCCCGAACACTATGGCAGGGAGGGCAGTCTGATTATTTGCCCATTGCCCTGTCCTGTAAGCATATCAAAGCTCCATGCAGGCTGATTCTGTGCAGCATTCTCTCTAGCCTGTTGCTGGGCATACTCAGTGTATAATGACTTCCAATCCAAGTACTGTCCCATGGTCAAACATGCTTTCATGGTGCTCATCCAATCACTAGGGGTCATAGCATGATTAGCCATCCTGTCTAACTGAGCTTGGGTGAAAGAGGCGTTAATGCCATATACTTTCATAGTATCTTTGTTGCTTGGCATCTTCAAACACAGGGAAGGCTGCGGCAGCCTCATGCCAAGTCTGAGGGCACAAAGTGTGTCCCGCAGCCGAGGCCCTTGGTGCCAACAGGACTTCTGCATAGGGCAGAGGATCACTTCTCCCTCCTGGCTCCACCCTAGGGTGTAACAGGCGCCCTTTCTCCTGCCCCTCTACTCCTTCTGCCTTCATCTTCCCCTTCTTCCTTTTCCTTTTTTGCAACGCCATAGCCTCCATCTTGGCTAACAATTCCTGCAACGCTCTCTCCATCTCCTCATACTCCTCCTCCTCTGTACTCTCCCCCGAGGCAGATGAAGCCTCCCTCTAGGTCCTCCAGCCGGGGATACATTGAAGAGTTACACTCCGCCGTTAAAAATTATGGCCATACGGCGCCTTTCTGGAAGGACTTGCCATGGGTGGATACCTTTTGCCTGGCAAGTGGCTCCGAGTAGTTCAATCTGTGTTAGGTAGAGGAGAGTTCTTGAGCTGGAAGGAAGAATTTCTTGACAGAGGAGATTCCCTTGCTGCCGTTCCCGCCAGTCAACTGAGAAGTGGACAGCAGATAAGATTTGCGGTCAGGGGAAGTTTGCCTTGGAGGACAGACAGTGCAAACTGCCTCCTGGTGTCCTGTCTCAGACTGCCGAGGCGGCCCTTGGGGCCTGGAGGGCCATTCCCACCAAAGGGTCTGTTGTTACTCCTCTTAGTTGGGTCATTCAGATCCCTCAGGAGCCGTTTTCACAATTTGTTGCCCGCCTACAAGAGGCTGCCAAGTGCGTTTTGGGACCGGGGCAAACAGAAAGTAAAATAGTTAAACAGCTTGCTTATGAAAATGCAAACTCGGCTTGCCGTGTTGCCCTCAAAGGCCACACCAAAAATCTTGACTTACATGCCATGATCCGCCTGTGTAATGATGCTGACCTTTTTACACATCAAATGTCCAAAGCAGTCTCCTTGGCCATTGGAGCCGCCATCCAGAGCTCTAATGGCTTGGGCGGCTCCACGGGTCCATTGTGTTTCAAATGCAGTCAGCCCAGACATCTCACAAAGCAATGTCTGAACGCACACCCTGGCCTTCAGGCGGGAGGGACCTCGGCTCAATCGAGGCCCCCTACTCCATGCCCACAGTGTAAAAAAGGACATCACTGGGCCAGTAAATGTTATTCTCAAACCACTATTGATGGCCAACCCCTTTCAGGAAATGGCCGATGGGCCCAGCCCCGGGGCCCCCCGACCCACTCCCTTCCAGCCGGCTACGGGGTCCAGTCAGCTGACAGGTCAGCCTCCTCTCTCTGTCGCGCCACCCAGGCAGTGCAGGATTGGACTTGTGTGCCTCCACCGATACAATATTAACCCCTGAGGCGGGGGGTCACTGTTATTCCAACAGCTGTTTTTGGTCCACCCCCTGAGAATTTTTATTTTTTAATTCTGGGCCGCACCTCTTCCACTCTCGGTGACCTTCAGGTACACCCATCCCTCTTGGATAGTGATTACGAGGGCGAGATAAAGCTTTTAGTCTCCACCCCTCAAGGCCCGGTTATTATTACTGATGGCCAACGCCTTGCACAGGCCCTTCCCTTACCCCTTACTGGTAACTTTCAGGCTAGGGGACCTTGCCAGGGGCCTTCCCCCGGCTCCTCCGATGCCTACTGGGTTCAACTCATATCTAAGGACAGACCCACCTTGGTTCTACATAGAGGGCAAGGCTTTTAGTGGCATTCTGGACTCTGGAGCAGACTCTGTGGTGATCTCCCACCAACATTGGCCCCCCAGCTGGCCCTTACATCCTTCCCTCACACACCTCCAAGGGATAGGCCAGTCTCAAAATACACTTCAGAGTTCAAAGCTGTTAACCTAGAAAGATAAAGAGGGCAATTCAGGCCAGATCCAGCCTTTTGTTGTGCCAGGCCTGCCGGTCAACTTGGGGTAGAGATATTCTCTCCCAGATGGGGGTTTTTATGTGCAGCCCCAGTGATGTTGTCACTAAACAAATGCTGGAGATGCACTACTTACCAGGAAAGGGATTGGGGAAGACAAATCAGGGAATGGCTGCCCCGCTGCAGGCCGCTCCCGGGAAGGGACGCCAGGGCCTGGGATTTGGGGAACAACGACATTTTTTCTGAGGGCCACTGACCCCCCCTGCACACCAGGCTGATAAAATCATTTGGAAATAGGACTCCCCTGTCTGGATTGATCAGTGGCCCCTCCCTCAGAAAAAGATTACGGCTGTCCTAGAGCTGGTGCAGGAGCAACTGGCGGCCGGTCACCTTGAACCCTCCACCTCACTTTGGAATACCCCCATTTTTGTTATTGAGAAGAAAGAGGGATGATGGAGGTTACTTCAAGACCTCAGGGCGGTAATAAGACCATGTGGCCCATGGGACCCCTACAGCCTGGGCTGCCCTCCCCTGTTGCTATCCCTAAAAGATTTACAAAACTGGTGATTGATTTAAAAGATTGCTTCTTTTCGATCCCTCTACATCCAGATGATTGTCCTCAGTTTGCTTTTAGTATACCTATTACTAATCAGGTGGGTCCATGTCCTCGATTTCAATGGCGGGTACTGCCACAAGGAATGGCTAATAGCCCCACCCTTTGTCAAAAATATATAGCCCAGACAATTGACCCCTTCGCTTGAATCACCCAGAGATGTATATTATTCACTATACAGATGATATTTTAAATATATAGCTCAGACAATTGACCCCTTCGCTTGAATCATCCAGAGATGTACACTATTCACTATACAGATGATAGTTTGGTCGAGGGAGGGGATGCGCTGAAGGTACAGACTGTTGCCCAAGGATTGATTGCTTCCCCTAAAGAAAGGGGGTTTTTAATTGCACCAGAAAAAATTCAGGTTGTTCCCCCTTTACTATTTTTGGGTTTTGAATTATTTCCTCAGATTATAAAGTCCCAGAAGGTGCAGATTCGATCATCATCCCTACATACTCTTAATGATTTTCAAAAAGTATTGGATGATATTAATTGGCTTCGCCCCTACTTGAAACTTACCATGGGTGATTTGAAGCCCCTTTTTGAGATCCTTCAGGGTGATCCCCACCCCGCTTCCCCCCGTTCTATGGACGAGGAGGCCAAAAAAGGCCCTAGTTAAAGTAGAAAGGGCAATTGATCAACAATTTGTGGGGTATTTTGATCCTCATAAACCCTTTTGGCTTTTAATTTTTTCTACGACCTTTACTCCTACGGGCTTGTTGTGGCAAGAGCACCCTTTATTTTGGGTCCACTTACCTACCACCCCATCCAAGGTTCTTGTCACCTACCCCTCCCTAGTATGCCGACTTGTGAGCATGGGGAAATTAATTAATTCCCCTAGGATATTTGTCAGAGAACCCGAGACCATAGTGGTCCCTATAGTAAGGCCCAGATCCAATGGCTTATGCAGTTTGATGATGAATGGGCCACCATGTGTGCTACCTTTCAAGGAAAACTGGAAAACCATTATCCAGGAAACAGGTTGCTACAATTTTTTCATTCCACCCCTGGTGTTTCCCAGGAGGACAAGGGTGAAACCCTTGTGGGGGATGCCCTGGTTTTCGTTGATGGCTCATCGACGGGGCAAGCAGCCTATAGCATCAATGGTAAAGTTGAAAATTTTAAGACTGAATTTTCTTCAGCCCAGCTGGTGGAATTGAGAGCTATAATAGAGGCCTTCACTATCCTAGCCGAGGAACCTTTTAATGTTTACACAGACAGTGCCTATGTTGCCTCTGCTGTAAAAGTGTTGGAAACAGTGCCTTTTATACGACCATCCTCCACAGCTGCAGCACTGTTCTCCCAATTACAGGACTTGATTCTTTGTAGAAGAGAACCCTTTTTTATAGGCCACATTCACGCCCATTACAACCTCCCGGGCCCCTTGGCCCAGAGGAATGAACAGGTCGATCAAGCTACCCACCTGATGATGGTGGTGAGCACAGACTCCTTAGTGGAGGCCCGCTCGGCGCACTCCCTTCATCATTTAAATTCTAACACTCTCCACCTAATGTTTAGAATCACTAGAGAACAGGCTCGACAGATAGTGAAGTCCTGCAAGGCATGCCTAATCCATCTACCCAAGCCTCATTTGGGGGTCAATCCTTGAGGCCTAGTGCCAGGAGAACTTTGGCAGATGGATGTGACCCATTATTTGCCCTTTGGGAAGCTAAAATATCTACATGTCTCTGTGGATATGTATAGTGGCTTTGTTCATGCTACTGCTCAATCAGGAGAAGTCACTAGACATGTTGTTTCTCATGTTCTTTCTTGTCTTGCCATAATGGGAAGCACAGGACCTTAAGACGGACAATGGCCCTGGATACACCAGCTCAGGGTTTAAACAATTCTGCTCCCAGCTGAGCATATGACATGTTACCGGTATCCCTTACAACCCCAAGGCCAGGGCATAGTAGGAAGAACGCATTTGTCCCTTAAGAACATGCTTCCCAAGCTGCAGTCCGAAAATGGACATCTTTATCCTCTTCAGGGCAACTTCAAATTGTTGCTTAACCACGCCCTGTTTGTGATGAATTTTCTCACCTTGGATGCTTTAGAAAAATCTGCTGCCGATCGCTTTTGGCACCCTACTACTAAACATGATTATGCACAGGCCCTTTGGAAGGATCCCCTGTCAAATAAGTGGCAGGGGCCTGACCCAGTACTTGTGTGGGGCAAAGGATATGCTTGTGTTTATGACTCTCAGGCACAGAATGCCAGATGGCTGCCTGATCGCCTGATTAAGCCTTTTAACCCCACCCAGGGTGGCTCCTGAGAATTTCCTTCTTGTGCTCTTTTTCAGGACCATGCGAACAACGTGGGAAATTCTTCTGATCTTCTGGGGATTGCTCTGCCCCTGGAGCGCAGCCTTGTCCTGCCGAACAGGTCATCAGCTATATAATTTTACCTGGCAGGTTATTAATGAGGCGGGAGATATAGTTCTCAACCACTCCACGTTAGGGATTCAGCCCTCGTGGCCCAATCTCACTGTAGATCTCTGCACCCTGGCCATGGGGGCAGGCGCAGACTGGGGAGTGTCCTCCACCTTCTGGCCCGCAGCCCTTCCTGAGGAATGTTCTCTGGGAACGACGTGGCCTGGGTGCAGTTCCCGATGCGCCAGGAATGTTTTAGTTCATCATCTTTATGACCATGAAGGAAAGGCAGGTGTTTATCTCTGTCCCAGAGATCATAGGGATAGGTCTCTTGGCCATCAATGCAGATATCAGTCTGACTTCTATTGTGCTTCTTGGGGCTGCGAAACCACTGGCAACACTTATTGGAAACCCAAATCTTCTTGGGATTTGATCACATTCTTGGTGGGCCCTAAGCCTTCCTTCAATTATGGAAATGATCCTTATGGCTGCTCCTCCAATGCCACCCATAAAGGGTGGTACAAGTTTTTTAATATCTCTTTTATGCCCAAGGGCAAAGAATATCAGTGGCAGACCTCCAGAGCTCCCTCCTGGGGACTCTGATTATATAAGGAAGGGACAGATTATGGCCTTATTTTTAGATTAAAGTTAGTTAAATCCTTGCCCAATAGTGCCAATCCTGCAGGAATGGGATCAAATGGATTTTTGATCTCCCAGGGGAGAAGCCAAAAAGCTATGTCTGATTCTACTGCATCCCCTGCTGTAGCCTCCCCGGGTTCTACCCCCT
Organism: Mastomys natalensis; assembly: GCA_021653895.1. NCBI lineage: Eukaryota > Metazoa > Chordata > Mammalia > Rodentia > Muridae > Mastomys > Mastomys natalensis. The sequence continues at coordinate 90,360 of JAJTUV010002580.1, read as the reverse complement.
TTCAGGCGACCCTTCCCCGTAGATTTCCCACCACTCATGAGACCCTACTCAGCCTGGTTAATGCCACTGCCATGATGCTTAATACCTCCAGGTATGAAGAATGTTGGATCTGCTTTTCCTCTGCCCCTCCATTTTATGAAGGAATTGCTGTTTTGTCCTCCGATTATTCTTATACTAATGAGTCCACCCTTACACGTTGGAAGGAATTTCCTCAGACTCAAGCTTCTCTGGGTCAAACTTTGAGTCAATTGGTGGGCGTTGGGCTCTGTATTTATGGACCATGAGTACGACTCCCTCCTGAGTTATTTCCAATATGCAATGAGACCCTCCATCCAAGCACCACCTTTCAATTTTTGGTTTCCCCGAACGAGATCTATTTTGCTTGTTCTTTTGGAATTACCCCTCCATTGTGCCTGATCCTTTGGTGAAGAATAATGATTTTTGTCTCCTGGTTTGCTTGGTCCCCGCCTCACGGTACATGACCCCTCAGATATTCTGGGGGGGCCAAACCGTATGAAAAGAGAACCAGTAGCCGCCATCACCTTAGCAGTGCTCCTGGGCCTTGGTGCGGCTGGAGCCAGGACAGGGATTGCCTCCCTGGTTACTTCTCAACAACAGTTCCATCAGTTAAGCTTGGCTGTAGACAGAGATATTGCTGACCTACAGGAGGGCCTCAGTGATCTTAAGGATTCTGTAGTTTTTCTCTCAGAGGTCATGCTTCAGAATTGTTGTGGCCTAGACCTCCTGTTTTTTAAAGAAGGAGGGCTCTGTGCAGCCTTAAAAAAAGAATGCTGCTTTTATAAGGATAAGACTGGGTTAGTTCAAGATAGCATTGAGAGAATTCATAAGAACCTAGAAGAAAGAAAAGGGCAGAGAGATAGAGATGAGGCTTGGTATAGTAATTGGTTTTCTGCTTTCCCTTGGCTCACTACCCTGTTACCCTCCCTATTAGGGTCTTTTATAGGATTTTTGCTTTTGATTTCCTTTGGGCCGTGGGTTTTTTGGAAACTTAAAATTTTCATTAAGGAACAGGTTAATGCAGCTACTCGGAAGCCAGTCTCTGTCCACTACCATTGCTTGGTGCCAGAAGAACCAGGGGATGACCGCCAACCCACCATCTCGGGAAACTACCTATGAGCAGCCCCCAGGGTCCGTGTTACAACTCCATTGTCTCCTGTAGAGTCTTGAGTCTGACAGCAACATTCCCGATGATGGGAGTAGGTGATTGTTACGTTCTGCGGCAACCCCAGGGAGAAGCAGTGAGTCACCCCGATGATGGGAATAGTGTAGGGTCCGTTCCCGAGAGGCAACACCCAATGCAGCTGAAAAGGAGTGTGTGGTGCTGGGGATGGAAGAAGCCCACACAGCCTAAGGCAGGGGGCTCACCCCTCCCTGGGAGACGGACGTGTGGCACAATCACTAGCCTAAGACAGGGACGTGCTAGACCACCCCTCTTCCCATTGTACAGAGAAGGGGGACCCTGGACCACCATCCCAGCTAATGAAGGTTGTGAATTGCCTTTATGAGAAACTGCCTCCTTTGGGAGAACCTGACCTTCAGCTAAGAAAGAATCTCCTGTTTGTAAAGAACTTTGCCCCAGGACATTCTGGGAAAAACCGCAGAATGCTTCGCCAGATGACTGACCTTATCGAGAGCTGATAGAATCCCCACCCTGTTCCTTGTTCCTCTTCCTCCCTTGCCTAAGAATATATCTGTAAGCCGCTCCCGCATTAAAGTTAGACCTTGACAAGACTCCATTTTTGGCTTGGTCTAGTCCTCTCTCTCGCCAGTGTTCCTTTTCAGGTGAGGTCGCCCTTGAACCCCCACAAATAACTGTACCCGCGGGTCGGGTGGTTCTTCTGATGACAAGTGCAAGGGATATAGAAAGGGAGCTCAGACATAAGAATCACAGGTGTGGGCCTCAGATAATAACGCTGTTTCGTGCACTCCTCCATGGTCACCTGCAGTAGCAGCACCTCATATGGCTGCTGGGACACTGTCATCAACTCCTGATATGCTTCTATTAGCTGACTCTTCTTGTGGACCATCATGGCTTCACTTTTCCTGAGCTCCTCTAAAATAGCATTGCCTTGATTTTTCATACATGTTATATGTTGATTTTGTTCTTCATCGAGGACTGAACATAGTTTCCTATACTCTGTTCTGATCATTTGCTCCCATACGGTCACATAGTCCTGAAGGAAAAGGGAAATTCTAGATCACATTCAGAGAGTATTTGATTCTCTCCACTGAATCCCTCTATGTTTAAATTCACCTACAAGATCCCATCGGGGTGCTGCACACACTGATTTACTGTCCCCACTTTCAGAAAATGTAAATTCTTTGATTTTATACATTTCTTCTTTATTAATAGCTGAAGCAAACAAACCCATCCTCTTCTCTTAACATTTTCATCTATTAAACAAGATCCTGAGATATCTGAAAAAAGGTTTTGATTGATAGTATGTTCACTCAAAAATGCAATTCTGCACATACTAATTGAAATTCCAAGTGAAGTCATGGAGTCTGATACACTGAGCTGAACACCGAGAAAGTCACCCATTAATATCACATCCCATGCATGATCCTCAAATTGTGAATGACCAAGTTTGCAAAATTGTCTGCCTCTGGGTGATTTTACCCATCACCCACTGAGTGGTCATTCTCCTCTCTGCCTCTAGATTCTCCTGATGTTTTTGGATCTTCTTCCATAAAGATTGCATTTGCTTTAGAATTTTCTCCTATTTTAAAAAAACACAATATCATCCTTAGATAAATAATGAGTTACCTGATGGACAGACTCTAGCACTGAACACAATTACTTTAGAGAGGGTAGAAGGATCACAGTATTGTTTCTTTTTTACTTTTAGTAACTATGGAACTTTAGATTCCAGACCATAGAATTACAAAATACAACCACCCTGGCCTCAAGTTAAGTGATGGACTGTAGTTGACTATTGTCTGGATAATTATCATCTGATTGAGATACCCAGATATTTCTAACCAGCTAATTCCAATGTACTTTTGGTATTTTAGTCTCATGTCATTAGCAGATTTAAAGATATGAATTTACGACTATACTTTGCAATGACATGAATATAATGAATCATTAACTAGAAATGATATTTACACTTATGCATCTCTCAAGGGATGTTTGCATTTTATAGTCATCCTTTCTTCATTTGCTGTTTTAAAAGTGCCAAGATTCAGAACACAATGGCTTCATCAGAATCAGGACAAGCATCTTCCTAAAGTCGGCTAAGCCTCCCTCTCTCAAGCTCTCATCCTTTTTTTTTCTTTTTCAGAAACATCACTTACCATTTGCTCCCCAACAGCTACTTCAGTGGGGCAGTGTCTGTGACTTCTGTGTTCCTGGGGGTCAGAACACAATTGACAGAGGAGGACCCTGTTCTCATCACAAAAGACCATCTTTCTCTCCTTGTGGGTCACACACTTGTGCTCCTCAGAACTCAAATACTTCATGAGCCTTTCTTTTCTGACGATGGATACCAGTCTCTTCATAATAATGTCAGTTCTGAACTCCCACTGGGATGGTTGCCTACACATGGGGCAGTGGACAGGGATTTGGATATTTTCTGAAAAAAGGAAGAGACAGGCCCTGCAGAAGGTATGGCCACACCTTAAGAGGACTGGATCCGTAAAGATGCCCAGGCAAATGGAACAGTTGAGTATTTTCTGGGAGGCTTGTAAAATGTCTGGCTCCATTTTTCTGAGGGGAAAAAAGAATTATCATTACTGGAGCAGAGAGGAGCAAGAGAATGGACAAAATTTGATTCAACTTGTGGTTAAATTCTGGTTATGGCAATATAGGCTCTTCAAATTTTTATACTACCAAGAAGAAATTTTCCTGACAGATATATGTGTGATGTGATGATGCTCTAGATCCTACCATCTGCATTCCTCCTGGAGACTTCAACCCAAATTGGTACCTTTTTTAAGGCCAGAGACATTCTTCTTCAATGTTGTAGAGAGAAAAAAGAAAAAAACAAACAAAAAACAAAAAAACACTGAGGAGTGATCCAAGTCCTTCTCCACAGGCTGGCCTTGCCTTTCACTGCAGGTGTGTTAGTAAAACAGCTCCTTCTTTTGTTGTCTACCTTAGAAAATACACTCTACTTCACACCTTCTCTACTAAATACTTTTGTTTGGTATCTGACTTTTAGTTTCTTATTATTCAGATTCTGCTGCCCCACCCCTTGAATCTTTATAGGCAATATCATTGACTTTTCTTCTTTCTGCTACAAAATACCTAAAAGAATAAGAATTTATGCTGTCTTCTATTTCAAGGATATCATGATAAGGAAATTGCATCGCTTTCTCCCTCCCTTCCCTTCCTATAGACCCTTTATAGAGGCTTCCACCAGAGCTTTGGCTGGGATTTTAGGTAGACTCTCACGGCTCAAAATATCAGGGTTTCGGTAGATTTTTCCTCCTCAAATGATTCAGTCAAGGGGGAAAAATATTCTCACAAAAAATTTTCCAGTCTCTTGGATTATCCTTAATTCCAAATGTAGTCAAATTACAACCAAGAATAGCCATCAGAAGGGCTGACTGTTAGTATTCTGTCTAAACTCCACCTCCACAGTTATCTGGCAACACCCAGGTATGCTCCGCCCCACAGTTACCTGGCAACAGCCAGGTAGGCCTGCCCACTATAAAAGGGGATGCTTGCCCCTCCCTCTCTCTTTTGCTCTCTTACTTCCTTGCCTCTAGCTTCTCTCTGTCCCCTCGCCTCTCCTCCCTTCCCTTCCCCCTCTTCTCCATGTGGTCATGGCCGGCCTCCACTTCTCTCCTCTCTCTCTCTCCTCCCTGTCATCTTCTTCCGTTTCTCTCCTCACCTTTGCCCTCCATCCCAAATAAACCCCCTCCCTTTGTAGAACCGTCTGGTCTAGTGTTGTCTGTCTAAGCTGCTGCGCTGAAATCTAACAATGGTGCCCAAACCTGGGATATGAAGACTTGGGGAACTGCAAGACCTGTGCAGCTGCTGACAGCCCAGATGGCTGCTGTGACCAAGCGAGAGACCGACGCCATGTGGCCTGCTGCAACTCCACCACCACTGCTCCCACCACTACTCCACGCAGATTTCATCTGCTGCTACCTGCCTTCACTGACCACGTGAATTTCCACCACTGCTGCAAACTTCCACCACGTGAGCTGTGTCGCTGTGGCCTCCATGTGGTGCTCTGCCACGTGGGCTGGGTAGCCAGACAGATATAGAACTCATGGTTCCACCTTTCCCGATACCAGACTGCACAAGCCCTCAAACACACACCAGCATATTAATTGGTAAGGAGTTTTCATTTGGTGGGAGGAACCCTGGATGCCCAGTTGGGGTCTGGCCAGCCTCCCTTGGGCTAAGGGGTTGGCTTTTCATTGCCCCAGTCTATATGACTGGTCTTTAGCCGACCTATGACTTATGACTTTGGCCCGTTGGGTGAATCCCCTCTCAGAAATAGCTCCCAGCCCTTCCCTCCAAGCTCTCACAGCTGCCGGAAATCCTGGTACCAGGTGGGCTATTTTCTGTCGGACTCCAGGAGCTCCGTGAGGCCCCCAGATATTCTTGTGATGACTTGATTATCTGACCTGAGCCTGATTTCCGTTACCAGTTTTTCTTTCGGGATGCACATTTTTGTATTAGCAAAGAAACATTTGGTTGGCTAGGACCAGAATAAGGAAGGTGGCAACAGTGGCACAGAGCCATGCAAATCTCTGAGTCCAAGGTCAATCTACAGAGCAAGTTCTAGGACAGCCAAGCTCAGGCAGTGAAGGAGTTGGAAAACAGAAAACTAGTGATAATGTAATAGAACAGGGGAATATATTCCAGCCCCAGGGAACAGCAGGACTTGGCAGCTTTGGCCACTTGGCTCTGGCTTTAGACTCAGAAATAGAAGGGACTACTGGGACAATTGATGCTGGTTAGCTGGAGCTAAGAAATTAGAGGTGATTAAGAAGAGATTAGCATCACTGAGGTGAAATCTTCTGGGAAGTGTTTTCTGAGAGCACAAAGAAGTTGTGTTCCAAAGATAGCCATGGCTGAACCTCATGCTGCAGTTGTACTTGGTATGTGTAAGAGTCACTCAGGTATTACAGAATTTGAAGGTATGAAGGGGTCATGGAGAACAGTTGAGGCTTGGCACTGTGAGAAGCCATGGAAAGTCATTGGTGAAGGTGCAGCCTCAGTTGCAGTTAATGGCCCAAGACTGAAGGGGTAATGCAAAGAAGCTGAGGCTTGGTACTATGAAGAGGCTATTGGTGAAGTGTAGTTGTAGTTTAGACCCCAGTATACTGGAGATGCCAGCACCATGGGATGACACCAAGAACAGCAACAGCAATGGAGTTGAGTGAACCAGAGCCTAGAGTGCTAAGAGAGCAGAGCTGGAGATGTGCCCCAAGCACTCTAGGAGCCCAGAAAATCATGTGTGGATCCCAGATACTGGAACAAGAAGCTGTGAAGTTGAAGTTGACTTGGAGGCCCCAAGATGTTAAAGATGCCAGAGCTTTGGGTTATCTGCTGAGGAAAGCTGCTAACAAGAAGTGGAACCAGCCCAGGAGAAACAAGTTTGTTGCAGTCAACGAAGATGAAAAAGGAGTTGGAGATCTGAAGACTGCTTTAACATCAGACATGGAGATTCAGAATTTGGAGTTTCTCCAGCTGTTTTCCTATCTTACTTTGGGGATTTTAAAGTATTGTAAGTGATTGGATGAGTCTCAGAAGAGACTTGGAACTTTGGACTTTTAACATTGTTCAGGCTGTTATAGACTATGGGGACTTTGGAAGTTGGACTCAATGTACTTTTTTACTATGTTATGGCTACATATGGCCCCCATAGACTCATCTGTCTAAACAAGTCTATGGGGCCAGGGAGTGGAATGTGATAGTTTGTATATGCTAGGCTCAGGGAGTGGCAATATTTGGAGGTGTGGCCTTGTTGGAGTGGGTGTGTCACTGTGGGTGTGAGCTTTAATACCCTTGTCCTACTTGTCTAGAAGTGAGTATTCTGCTAGCAGCCTTCAGATGAATATGTAGAACTCTCAGCTCCTCCTGCACCATGCCTGCCTGAATGCTGCCATGCTCCCACCTTGATGATAATGGACTGAACCTCTGACCCTGTAAGCCAACTCCAATTAAATGTTGTCCTTATAAGAGTTGCCTTGGTCATGGCGTCTGTTCATATCAGAAAAACCCTAAGACAGGAACTTTGGGAGGAGAAATCCTGGAGACTGGCTGGAAAGCATGAACGTCAAGCAGTATACAAAGATTTTTAAAAAGTGAAGTTTAGGTATGGTGGTACACACTTGTATACCTAGCACTCAAGAGATTCTTAAGTATTAGGTCAGTCTCAGCTACATTAAGAGACTTTGCCTCAAAATTAAAGAAAATCAATAACAACAAAATAAACATCAAACAAACAAGCAGAAAAGAAATCCTGAGTGTAACTCAGGGTTGCAAAGCTGTGTTTACCAAAGTTGTCCTGGCAGTCCTGGAGGAGGAGAGTCAGGCAGCAGGGTGGGGAGGGGGTGGACTTCCCGCTGCCATACACAGCAGCCATTCTTCTCTCATATAGGCTGGCCCCTGGTTCTGTTAGACAAGGCTATGACAAAAATTTGGCAAGTATGACAAATATTTCCTCAGTGCGTACTTGACTCCCACTACTAGGAAAACAAAAATTGTCTTTCTAGTCCCCTCCCCCCCATCTCCTGTCTGACAAATAAAGAGCATGCCTTGGTGGAAGACAATACTTCCCCCACAGATATATAATTAGAGCAGCATTTTGAGATAGGTTTAATATATAATGAGACTGCAAACGAGAGGGAGATGTTTGCACATTATCGTTTTTTTCATTTGGCCTCATGAGTTAACCAAAGAAAGACATTTGAAAACAATTTTCAGCCACAGACCTGAAAATAGAGAGAGAAACAACTTCTACAATTTTTCCATCTTCGAAGTCTTTAGCAACTACAATGCCCAGAAGCTTCTGGAAGGCAGTGACAGTGGCTGTGGTAAGTCTCCACTTCTTCACATCACATTATTTCTCTAATTTGTTGTTGCTGTTGGTTCATTAATGACCCCTGATACATATGTATGGTGTGAACACAGCTCAATTTGGGATTTGAAAGTTAATAGCAAAGGTTTGAATGAGATTCTTTGATTTTGCAATTAGATTTATGACTTTGTTAAAAGAAAATGAAGAGATGCAACCTGTGCATTTATCATTCCTCAAACCATTCACCTCAGAACTGAGATTTTTTTTCCAGATCTTTCAGATCATGATTATGACATAAGATTGCATGCCTTCACACTGAATGTGTGGCCAGAATTAGAGTTAACAAGGCAGAAACAGTTTAAAAATACAGAACATCTGGAAGCCTACATACGTACTTGGCTGTTCTTCAGTGCTAGGCACTGTGTCAAATGCTCTGCTCACTTCTTGCAGTAGCCGCATAAAAAGCAGTTGCTTACTCTTATTGTACCGCGAGGGAACAGCCTGTAAGGAAAGGAAAACAGAAGACTTCACAATTGGTACCAGGTAACGCTGGTGCTCAACCCAGTCCTAGAGCCAGGTGTGGTGGAGCACACTGGCAATCCCAGTGCTCATGAGCCAGAGCTGGAGGATAAAGTCAAGACCAACCTCAGCTCCATAATGAATCTGAAGTCAGCCCTGGCTTCATGAAACCCTGCCTCATTACCTGTTGAACAATAACTTCAACTTAAACCATTTTAAAGGAACCCAAGCACCACCACAAATCAGCCTTTTTCTTCTTGCATGCATGTCCTCTTTTAGGTTTTGTTCATGTGTATCACTAATTTGTATTTGGTTTTCACTCCCTACCCTATCTGGCCGGGAACTTGCTTTACAGACCAGGCTGGCCTTGAACTTCTGATGATCGTCTTGTGTCCAACCCGAGTGCTAAGATCCTGGTTGTGGACCTCTATGGTCAGTGTTGCATTCTTAAACATTTTGATAACTATGTGCTATTCTACTAAGTAGACTCATGATTACCCACAGACCATCTTTATAATGATTGAAATTTCCTATTCTATAATGTTTACATTTTGTATGATTTCTTTAAGATCTATTTCTAGGAAATACTGCATCAAGAGCAGAATAATTAAGTTTCTGTGCTCTCTGCATGTGCAGATGCATGTATAAGGTCACTTGCTATGTCTGTGGAGGCAGGAAGAAAATTTCAGGAGTTAATTTGCTTATTATTTTAAATGTTAATTAATTAATTTATATTGTACGTGTATGAACATTTATACCTGCATGTATGTAAGTGCAGTGCATATGTTTCTGGTACCTACAGAGGCAACAAAGGGCAGCAGGCTCCCTGAAACTGGAGTTAAGGACAGTTGTGGGTTGTTATATTGGTGCTGGGAACAGAACCTTGGTCTACAAAAGCAACAAATGCTCTTAACCTCTGATCCATCTCTCCAGTCTGCACCTTACCTTTGGAAACAGAGTTTCTAATTGGCCTAGAGTTTGAAAATTTAGGCAAGGCCAGCTGGTACATTTCTGATTTCCAAATGACAGAAGAACAGAGCCCAGTACTCAGTGGAAGGAAATTTACAAATCACTGGATCTGGACTTTGCTAGCACTTGTCCCTTAGAGTTAGAACCTCATATTGCTCTGCTGCCCAATGTTGCTCAGTGTCATTCAGAAGGCTAGACAGACTTCAAATTGGCAGTCAAGGAGACTAAGTCAATTACTAATAGAAAAAAAAAAAATCCCAGGCTCCAGCATTCACACCCCAGTAATAGATCCAGAATGTCTGTAAGAGATAGAGCAAGACAAGGCCACCTACTCCAGAATTCCTCAACAACAATGTCTAGCCTTTAAGCCTTGATAATGGTTTCAGACTGCCAAGAGAAAGAGAGAGAGAGAGAGAGAGAGAGAGAGAGAGAGAGAGAGAGAGAGAGAGAAAAGTTCATCTACCCTGGAACGCCAATGTGCTTTAAATGAGCCTGCGAGCTCACTTGCTTGGATGGGAGATCCCAGTGTGCTGGACTTCTGCAGAATAAAACACTCTCTGACTTTACATATTATTTCAGTCTGGGGTGTCATTCTTCGGTGAATCATCGACTAACATTATTGAGAATTTTTACATGTGTTCATTGTGAGAAATTGGTCTATAGTTTTCTTTGTGTTGTTTTTTGTGCTTATCCAGCTTTGATATTGGGGTAACACTGGGATCACAGACAGAGTTTGTGGAATTGATGTGGTACTTCATTGAGTACCTGCTTTGGAAACAGAATCAAAAAACAAAGTGACTATTGAGGAAAATTTCATCCATCCAAAGCAGAAACAAATTTTCACACTCATCTAGAGAGCAGATGGAGGCTAAAGAGGTGACTCAGCAGTAAAAAGAGCTTGCTGCTCTCACAGAGAACTAGAGTTCTGTTCCAGGTACCCACTAAAGGGGCTCACAACTGCCTATAACTCTAACTCCAGGGGATCCATCTTCTGGCCTCTGGAGGCACCCAGACACATGTAGCACACACACACACACACACACACACACACACACACACACACAAATCATTCCAGGGTGTTGTGAAATATAACAGGGCAAGGAGGTACTTGGCAGGCCCATGTCAAAGTGTGCCCTTGAGAAATTATGTCATGCAACAGATGTGGTATAAAGGGAGAGTGAGGACCTGGAGAGGAAGTAGAGGCAGACAGACTGGAGTCATGAAGGCAGAGAAGGGGGGCAGGGTGGCAGGAAGAGAGAGAAAGCTGGGGATACACACAAACACACACACATACACGGGGGTGGGGGGGAGGACAGGGACAGAGAGAGGGAGACACAGAAAGAAAGACAGAGAGACAGAGTGAATTGGTGTGTCGGCAGTCTTTTTACATGCAGCCCATGCCTGGCTGCTGACACACCTGACTGTGGCTGTGGCAAGTAGTTACCTAAGTGGTTACTAGGTTCCTGAGAGGAGCCTAGTGGAATCACCTGAGTGGTAGCATAAACCAGAATGGACTCAGTACTGAATTCTATTAAACCTTTAAGAAAGAACTAACACCAATACTTTTATTTTTAGACCTATTTACTTATGCATATGAGTGTTCTATCTACATGTACATCTACATGCCAGAAGAGGGCATCAAATCCCAGTATAGATGGTTGTGAGCCTCCATGTGGTTCCTGGGAATTGAACTCTGGAGGGATCTCTGGAAGAGCAGACAGTGCTCTAAACTGTTGAGCTATCTCTTCAGCCCCACATCAATACTACTTGAATTGTTCCACAAAGCAGAAAGGCAAGAAATACTACCAGACTCCGTGATCCCAGTGTTATTACTCTTGACACCAAAACTGGATAATGACAAAAAACAACAGGAAGAAAAGTATAGACCAATTTCCCACAACGAGCACATGTAAAAATTCTCAATAACATTCTTCCAAGCTGAATTCAAGGACACACTGAGAAGATGATGACCAAGTTAGTTTCATCCCAAGGATGCAGTGTTGGTTCGGCATATACAAATATATCAAGTGTAATCTAGCACATGGACAAGCTTATGGGCAGACACTGAAGGATCATTCCAATAGATGTAGAAAAGGCACAGGTAGGAAAGAAATGGGAATAGAAGATACAAAATTATTCCTAAGAGCAGACTGTTTGATAGTGCTAGCACAAAACAAACAAACAAACAAACAAACAAAAAACAAAATAAAACCAATATCAACAAAAAACCAAAACCCTGCTTGCCAGTGGAAGAGAGAATTCAGAAGTAAACCCACATGATAACAGCTACCTAATCTTTGAAAAAAGATTATGCAAAACCAAATATTGGACTAAGGGAGCCTCTTCTACAAATGGTTCTGGAGAAGAATGACACTAAACCCCCATCTCCCACGCCACACAAAAATCATTTCAAAATGAATCAAAAAACCTTAAAATAAGAGTTAAAAAATGAAAATGCTAGAAGAAAATAGGTAAAATACTTTCAGATATGGGCATAGGTAACAGCTTTCTGAAAAAGACTTCAATAATACAAATACCTCCTCCAGAACTGACAAATGAGACACATGGGATTAAAATGCTCTGGGCTGGTGAAATGGCTTGCAGCACAAGCCTAGAGACCTGAGGTAAATCCAGAGCTCATGTAAAAGGGAAGGAGAGAACTGACTCTATAAAGTTGTCCTCTGACCTCCACACACACTCTATGCTTCTCATGCTGCACACATACACACACACACACACACACACACACACACAGAGTTTGCAGTTAAGGCAGTGAACAGAATGAAGAAACAGTCCATACAGTGGGGAAAAACTTTGTCCAGCTACACATTGGGCATGGAGGTATTATCTAAAATATGTAAAGAACAGCATAACTTAAACACCAGGGCTGGAGAGATGGCTCAGAGGTTAAGAGCACTAGCTGCTCTTCCAGAAGTCTTGAGTTCAATTCTTAGCAACCACATGGCAGCTCATAACCATCCGTAATAAAATCTGGTGCCCTCTGATGGTGTGCAGGCATACATGCAATATGAAAATGCCCTGAAGAAATTTGTTTCTGTCTTAACTTTTAAAAATTAGTAAAGCACTACTGGATTTTTCCTTTTTTGTGACAGGTCTCGTGTTGCCTAGGGCAGCCTCAAACTCACTGGGTAGCCAACATGACCTTGAATTTACAATCCTTAAATTCTTGAATGCTGGAATTACTGATGTGTGCCACCATGCCCCATTTTAGATATTGCTGGATATTGAAACCCAGAGTTTTGTGCATGCCAGGCAAGCATTCTACCAGCTGAGCTATAGCCACATTTTGGATTTTTTTAAAAATAATTATTTTATTATTTTTTATTTTTTATGTGCATTGATGTTTTGCCTGTGTGTCTGGGTGAGGCTTCCATGTGGTTGCTGGGAATTGAACCCAGGTCCTCTGGAAGAACAGTCAGTGCTCTTAACAACTGAGCCATTTTGCCAACCCTTGGATTTTTTTTTAAAAAACTTTTTACTTTCAATTTTTTATTATTAGAGAGTAATTGAGCATAGGAGAAAGGAAGCATCTATGTATTTCAAAGCATGTGTTATGCATGTAGTTATGTTGTGTATTTTTGGTATTCTACAGTCTCTAAGCAGGTGTTCTATCCAGTATTTGCAGTGTCAGCCACATTGATATTGTCATAGCTGATAAAATCCCATGCTGCAGAGAGTAAAGGAGCCACCAGATGGCTCTCAAACACCATCCACTGATGGACAAATGTATTCAGGTTAGAGCACTAGTGTGCGTTGGTATAAAAATCTATTTTGTTGAAAGAGTACTTAATTTTAAGTTCATATGTGGGTGAACTCTAATATAGAAAAAATCCATCATTAAAATTCATCTAAAAGAAAATAACATTTCATCAGTTGTCTGTTGTGCTTTCCCCCCCCTCTCTTTCATGCAGAAAATGAGATGCAGGAGAGGATTATGAAATGGTAGACTAGATACTTGAAAACACAACAGTAAGCGGTACCTAAGACCTGCTGTCAATAGTGGTCAGAACTCCCCTATGCAGAGAGCAGCTGAAGACAGGCTGCTGTGCTGCTGAGGTGCATCTCTCTGGACGTGTCCCTGGAGGGCTGCTTCCTCACAGAGGCTGGATAATTTACAAGCTTCCTCCAAAGTATGAAAAACTAGGGTGGTGGTTCGTGCCTGTAATTCCAGTCTCTGGAGGCACAGGCAGGAAGATCACCACAAATCTGAAGCCAGCCTGGTATTCATACTGAGTTCCATATCATCCAGTGCTATACAGCAAGACCCTATCTCTAAAAAAAAGAAAGAAAAAGGGAGAGGGGGACAAAACCTACAAATACTAAAGAACCATAACATATGAGACACAAACGCAGTCCATAGTGGTACTCAAAAGGAAAGGCAAAGAGAGGCGGCACAGGCCCACCAGTAATCTCAGTACTTAAAAGCCTGAGGGCAGAGAGTTGGGAATTTGAGGAGAGCTTGAATTGATCCTGTTTTTAAGAATGAAGGAAAGCAAAAGAAAGGGAAAGAGGACAGAGGAAACCCTCTTCTTGATAGAAGAATGGCAATAATTGTAAAAGAATAATGTAATGAAAAGGTAACCATTGTAGCTGGGCATGGTATAGCACACCTTAATCCAGCACCAAGGAGGTGGAAGCAGGAGGAATCCTAGACTACACGGGGCAACATTGAAACCTTGCCTCAAAACAAAACAAAACAACCCCTCCCCGAAAACCAACCAACCAAACCCAAAAAACAGCAAAGAAGACAGCAACCTCACAACATATGGAGAATGTGTGAACATGAGAATATACCAATTTTCTAAGAAAATTATGTTTTCTTCTCATACTTTTAAATGTATACTTTGATTTTTTATTTGATGTGTGTGAGAAACAGAGAAAGATACGCACACACACACACACACACACACACACACACACACACACACGAGAGAGAGAGAGAGAGAGAGAGAGAGAGAGAGAGAGAGAGAGAGAGAGGACAGAGTTAGTTCAGTTCAATTCAGTTCAGTTCAGAGGACAGCCCTGTGGAGCCCTCTTTATGTGGATTCTGCAGGTCAAACTCAGGTCACCAAGTTTGCACAGCAGGTGCCTTTATGCAGTAAGCAGTCTCACTGGCCCTAATCTTTAATACGTACTCTAAGATGGCTTCTTCACACATTGAAGGAAATTTTGCAATTTCACTAAGGCAGTTAAAATCTTTTAGACTTATGTTGAATTAATAATACCGCAAAATAGCTAAGATGGTCATTTTAAAGCATAACATTAAAATATTATTTTTACTTATATTAAAGTAAATTTCTATTATAGTGTATCTTCCATACACACTGAGAAAGAGGGATCACACAAGCATCAGTCAACTTCGGTGATGTAAAAATTCTGTGCTACTGCTCTATGATCTATAACCTCAATTTTCCAAAAGTATTTGAGAGGTTTTTGTTTTTGTTACGTTTTGCTTTGCTTTGTTTTGTTGTTGTTGTTGTTTTGTTTTGTCTTTGGATTTTTTTTTTTTTTTTTGAAAATCCAGCAGGACCTATCATTTGCTTGTAAACATCAGATTTGTAGAGTAAACAGAGAACTTTACTCCTCTCCTCCCCGTGTGTTCACAGCGTATCACTGGAGCACAGAATGAGCAGCCGCGTTAAGGCTTAGCTAGGTAGGAGGCATCCTCAAGGAAAAGCACTTAATCTTGAAATTTTAAAATAAGAATATGCTGTAGAAGGTTAAAGGGGGGCTAAATAGCCAGATTTTAAAGGTGAAAGCTTTTTTAGTGTGTAAATAGTTATCACATCATTAAACTTTATCTATCTTTATATATCTCATGCGTAAGATATTGGACAGATGAAAATCATGCTGTTTCTGGAGACTGACGAGGTCCTTTTATTCATGTGAAATTTGTATACCACTTTAAGTTAGGTAAGTGTGTTCCAGTGTAGTTATTTCTGCTTGTAAGTTGAGTAAGTGTGTAGTTCTAACCTATACTGTGCTTTAGTACAAATCTGTGTAAATAAGGATCATTTGACTGTAACTACATTAGCTAAACTCTGTGTCTACTTAACAGATTTGGATGCCTGGCTTCTCTGACTCTGGTTTTCATCCTTGTTCAGATTTAGTGTGATGCAATGTTCCTTACAAAAATCTGACATCAGTAAGTCTGGGAACTGACACAGGACACGGCTAAAGACGATCGGGATCTGGCTTTAGTATTCTCCCCATGGCCATCAGACTCAGCTGAAGCAGACATGACCATGGGCTTCCTTTACCTCAAATAGCCAAAGCTTAAGATCGCTTTACACAGTTCAGCTGAGCATTGGAGGAATGCAGTTTCCAGGGTTGAATGTGAGTGACATTGAGTGTATTCTTGGGAATGTGATCTTTAAATTCTATTTGAAGGTGCTAAAGAATAAACAGAAAGCTGTCTCCCACCCTGTTAAGATGTTGACATGCTTTTGTGCTGTTTATAAACTCATCTTTTAATGTGTATGTATGTTTTGCTTGAATGTATGTATGTGTATCACGTGAGTGTCTGGTATCCATGGAGATCAGAAGAGGGTGTTGGGTCCCCTGACTTAGAGTTACAGATGGTTCTGAGCCCTTGTGTGAGTGCTGGGAATAGAACTGGGGTCCTCTGGAAGGAGAAGAAGAATTCTTAACCACTGAGCTATCTCTCTAGCTCTGTGGTCATTATTTTAACAGGGAGTATCCCCGCTGTGTGAGAGGTTCACAGGGTTTTCCTAGCCAAGTTATTACCTTGAAATATGAAGTGTTGTATAGATGAAACCATTTCTGCAGTAAAGATGAAGAATTTTCCTGTCCTTTCAGTATACTTGCTTTTTAAAATATAAAACCAAAAAAGCACAAGGTAGGTAACTTTATTTCTTTAATAATCTTTAAATTTTCAGGGCAGTAGTGGCGCATGCCTTTAATCCCAGCACTTGGGAGGCAGAGGCAGGTAGATTTCTGAGTTCCAGGCCAGCTTGGTCTACAGAGTGAGTTCCAGGGCAGCCAGGACTACACAGAGAAACCCTGTCTCAAACAAACAAACAAACAAACAAACAGAAAAACCCAAACAAACAAAAAAATCTTTAAATTCTATTTGCTCACTAATCACTAAAATTCTAAAATCAAAATTCTAGGCCTTTCATAGATCCAGTCTTAATTCTTTGTTCAAATGCATATATGAAGCTGTGTCCTTTATGCCTGATTATGAATTACTTAAATCTCCACATATAGTTGCCTATTCTATTCTCTACACAATCTCAACAGGAAGTGCATAGAGTCAGGATCCTGTCTGGAGGAAGGGAAGTGATCATCTTAAGTAGACTTGTTCAACAGAGTTAGCCTTGGCCAAGAGTAGACTGACTAAATAATGTAAAATAAAGTCGTGTTAGCAAATGCCCTGAACATGCCTCTTTCTCCCTTTCAGGCTTAAAAAAACAAACAAACAAACAAACAAACAAACCAAAACAAAACAAAACAAAAAAAAGCCTCTGCTGAATAAAAAGTGTGATCAGAGAAGTTTTATTTAGTGCAATGTGTCTAGGCTAACAAAGCCAGTTTTGTCTAATTTCTTATGAAACTGTCAGCATCACCGCAGACAGAGATTTGCCTCTGTAGAAAATGGAAAACTACTTTTGGTGGGAAGTCCACTTGTTTGGAGGGTGTAGAAACGTCTGAGAGTCACTGGTATTGTTTCTCATTCTGACTAGCAGCCTTCTCAAGTTAATTAACTTAGAAATGAAATTTATCCATTCATAGTTTTAGCTAGTATTATCCATAATGGTGGCTTTATTGAGACTTGATTTAGGCTGGGATGGTGAATATAAAGTAACTGAGGAAAAGTAAAATTTGTGTCTTTCCAGCGTCTGCCTCTGGTGCTCAGATTACCCTGAGGGGAAGCAATTTAGGGAGAAAAGACTTGGTTTGACTTCCATAGAGAGAGAGCCCATTCTGAGCCCAGGCAGAGAAGGCAAGACTCCATGGAAGCTCCCTAGGCACATAGAAGTTTGCAGCATACTGCATCTGAACAGAGGAATCAGAAAGGAAAGCAAGTAGGCCAGGCTATAAATTCTTCAAGCTCACCCTCAGTCATATACTTCCTTCAGGAAGGCTCTACCATCTCTTAAAGTTTCCTTAACTTTCCCAAACAGCACCACCAGCTGGGACCAGATGTGCAAACACCAGAGGACCAAGGTCAGGCTACTATACCTGACCTGTGTGGCAAGTTAAAACATTAAAAAACAAAACAAAACAAAACAAAACAAAAACAAAAACAAACAAACAAACAAAACCCCATTGAATAAAATCACTTTCAGGCTAAGGTATAAGATGCCCATGAAACATAAATGAATTTCATATGTAGGCTTGGGTCCTGCCCCCCCCCCAATATCTTATTATGTATATATGAATATTCCAAAAAAAGAAAAGGAAAAAAAATACTGAAATCTTTTAGTCACAGCATTTCAGAGAAGGGATACCCAATCCAAATAAAAACAACAACAACAAAATAACAACAAAAAAACCTTTAAAGAAAGACATAACTTTTCCTTCATAACATGTTTCCTCTTCCAAGTTAGTAATTGTAAGTCTAAACCTCTGTAACTGGCATCCTGTGTACAATAGTGAAAGAATAAAAGATCTGGATACCACGATCTGGATCTGCATGGTAAATCAGCTCCATACAGCGATTCAGGGACCTGGGTTCCGTCTACCTTGCTGCTTCGACCAGGACAATGCTGTGCATTACTGGGACAGCTACAATGTCCCACATGGGAGATTCAGTCAGTGGGAAGGAGAAGAGAACAGAGAGGAATGTGTTCTTGTTATCTCGGGCCTAGATCCCGAGTGGCACACAAGACATCTCTTAAGAAGGACAGACCTTAGTCACAAAGCTGTGTGCAATTGTAATGAATTTGGGAAGTATTAGTTAGCTAGGTAACTAACTGAGAGCCTGACAAAACTGAACTAGGCTTTGGTGGACAATCGTCGCTCTGAACCACATCTTTGTACAGTATGTAGCATCTACTTCAGGCTTGGCTCAGGTTCTTATAAATCTTACCCTAGAAAGAGAGACAGGATGAACCTGTCACCTTGCCTGGCATCCTCCTACTAAAATCAAGATCCAGAGTGGACACTCTAGGCTTCTACTTCTCCTTCGTCCTCACCCAACCACATTCTTGCCTAAAAATGCAACTACTCCACACATATTTTTGTGTTTTTGTGTGTTTTTAACATTTTGAATTGCTATATCCAGATTGAGGCCTGCCAAATTTCCCCCTTCCTCTACTGAATAACTTCTGTTGTTTCATTGAAAAGAGGTGCAACAAGAGTAAAGTAACTAAATCCACTGTAGGGCGTCCCATGCTTCCACACACAGTAATCTCATAAAGTCAGTACCTGATCTGCCAGGGTGGGTGAGGAGGATCAGGACCAGAAGCCAGCTTCGTGAGTCCCAGGACAGCCTCGCTTGAATCATGACATCTTTCCTCAAAACACAAGAACAAAAACTTCAATGTTTGAAGGTCTTCAATATATGTATATAGTCTATTTTTCAGAGATATAACCCACAATATAGTACCTAAAAATATACTTTAATCAAATACTGACCCCCAACCCCATATTTAAGTAAACTAGATGGTGAATAAAGATCTTTAAGAGTGTGGCCCTTCAATATAACACCATATGTTTGATAGGGTTGTATGCTTCCCAGGAGATTATGGGTCATGTGAACTGCAAAGCTAAAGGATATTCAGATATCTGGAAAACATTATATTCATTGTCTTTGTGAGGCTGTTTCTGGAAGAGATTAGCATTCGAGTCAGTAAAATGTGTAAAGGAGGTCTTCCTCAACCAGTGTGGGTGGGCACCAACTAATATAATGAGGCCCCTGTAGAGACAAAGTTCAGGGGAAGTCCCTTCCCTCCCAACTAGAGCTTCCTTCTTTTCTTTCCAGAAAACTCTCTTAGCTCTCAGAATTTGAACTTGGTCCAGGCTTACAGTATTTCTCTCCCATTCTTTAGCTCTTAGAACTGGGACTGAATTACACCGCCATCTTTTCCAGTTCAGTACCTCAGCTAGCAGATCGGAGATGTCTCTGTTTCTGTAATCATGTGAGCCAGTTTTCATAGTAATGTCTTCATTCCCTTCTCTCACCTATGAGTCTACCTGTCCATCTATCTATCTATCTATCTATCTATCTATCTATCTATCTATCTATCATCTCTATTATCCATTTCTTCTATGTAATTGGTTCTATTTTTCTGTAAAATTTTATTTCAGTATTGTGACTTTTGTTAGTTATGGGATACTAGTGATAAACCTTCAGGCTACAGCCATAGAGGAATGAGTGATTCATGGCTTGCTGTTCTGATGGAGGCCATACCCTCTTGTCTAGACAACAGCTTATACATGGTGCCACCTTGTAAGCACCCAAATGATTTTTAGTACAGTGACTTATAAGATTTTGTTTTAGGTCCTTTGTCTTAGGGTTGATACATGATTATAAAAGTTTGGGATGTTTGAAATTGTAATGTATGATATATATATGAATATCTTCTAGATGTGTATTAATCATATATACTTTCTGTCCTTATAATCATGTGTAATTGAGAACTGGCTTGTTTCCAATTTATGTATGTCATATATTCTTTGTCTGCATCTCTGATTTATCCAGACCCTTCAGAGAAGGATTATCTTCTTTAAAAGCCCTTGCATTGAATACAAGTGCTCCTGATTCTTCATCATTATGTTATTTTATTTTGCTCTACTTACAATTTGTATAAATTTTGATTATATGTTTGTTACATCCACTAGATGATATTTATAGAAGTGAGAGAAAACATAATTCTTCTCATTTCCTAAGAACATGTTGCTCATGTTGGTACTCAAGGACTGTATGATAGTAATGACTTAACTCTTTTATTTCTGTGACTTTTCTCTTTAAAGACAAGGTCTCATGTAGCTCAGTCTGGCCTTTATCAAACTCTATATCTAGCCAAGGGTGACTTTGAACTTAGGATTCACTATATATGGCCTACATGTTCTTGGTAAGCCAAATAAACAGCTGCCCTTCATGAGTCAGTCAGAATTGTTAGACTTCAGAAATTGAAAGTCAACTTCTATAGTTCTAAAAGCCTTGTTCTCAATGTGGTATGGTTCTGTGATTTCTGTTTTAACTACTGGGAAGCCAAAACCTATTGTATATCGTATTTCCACTTAGTGCTTTGCTTGCTTTTTAGAGTTCCTCTAACAGAACTGTGAGTCTTAATGTCTTAAAGTGGTATGAAATGCTTTTCCAATAGCCAGCAGGGATTGTCAAGTTCCTGATGCATTTTAATGGTCTCGCCATTGGATTTATTATATTTAGTGGTGCTAGACAGTAGCAACAAAATGCATATTGTTACTTTGCTTTTGAGTAAGCCTAACCAGAACTTCTATACAGCAATGTGCAGTTTCCAAACAGGATCGAACAAGTGTACAAATGCAGAGAGTTCAGGCTGTGCAGATACCGAGAAGAAGCCAAGTGGAGTTTCCCTGGAAAAGTTTTATTTTGCTTTTATGATTAATAAACTGAAGGCAAATGTCAGAAGCTTATCTGAAATGTTCATAATGAACAATTGGAGGACAACTGCCTTTCAAAGACTAGCAAATATCTACAAGCAGGATTATGTCAGGGATGGAGTTAGGGCAGATCTCATCACCCCCTCCCACATATGTACACATGCTATTCAGAAAGAAATAAAAGACTAAGTTCAACATGCTTCAAAAAATTTCTATTCATTAATTAATCTATTCTCTTTAAACATGAGTTTCTAAGATAACTTCTTGGGAATTTGTGTTACTCAACTGCATATTCCCAGAAATACAGCTGCTATTACACATTCAGATTCGATGGGACTTACCAAAAGGAAATTGCATGGATGTACAGCTAGTTCTATAAAACATCTCATCTCCATCCTAATGAAAACAAGTTTACGAGGTCACAGAAAGGCAAGGAACCTGGCTCAGTGAGTGGTTCAGAGCACTTACTGCTTTTGCAGAGAACCCAGGTTTGGTTGCCAGTACTCATGTTGGAAGTTCAGAACCACCTTATAGATCCAGCTCCAGGAGGACTCACAGCCTTGGGCATTTGGAGGCACCTGCACTCTGTGTGTATACCCCAACACAGACACACATATTTAAATATCATGAAAAATAAATCTGTTTTTAAAAGACACCACATAGAAACTAGACCTGGTGGCAGATGCCTGTAATCTCAGCACTTGGAAGGACTGCTGTGAGTTTGAGGTTATCCCAAAACAAAAGTTCTAAGCCTTGGCCTCAGAGTAAGATACTCTCTGAAACCAACAAACAAGTAACAACAAAGATTGTCAAAAATATTAGTTTTTAATATCATTTTACTGTTGACAGAACATGAGTAAAGATGAATAGCTTCTGATATGTTAACAGAGATTTTAGTTTGCAAATTATTATACACAGTATTTATTTCCACCCCTCTCCTTTAAATTGCTTCTCATTCCTAGACTCCTTGTAGGCCACCCTTCAACATTTTATAATCCCCCTGCCTCAAGTGCTGAGATGACAGGCATGGGCACCATATTCCCCAACAGACTTTTGCAGTGAGTCTTGAAGGTTATATAGGTCCAAGAATGGGAAGGAATAGCATAAGTCTCTTTAACAAGGCAACAGGGTTGCCTGGCTTAGGGGAGTAGGAGTGTTGCTTCCACCTCCTTTGATGTGGATTTTCTTTGTCAAAGGGAAAGTCTGGGGCACTTGCTCAGAGCTGGAGCTTTCCCATAGGGAAGAGGAGGCAATGCCTTTCCTCTGGCTTCTAGAAAATTTCCTCTCTGGGCATTGGCCTGAGCAGCAAGAGATGTACTAAACAGCTGTGTAGAAAACTATATTGATTTTGTATGAGAAAGATTGGCTGACCCCCAAACAATCCAGGCTTCATCCATAACAAAGCAGACCTGACCATGAAGTGTGACCCGGAGGTATTCTCAAGGATTAACTTTCTGTGTTGGACCTCTCCTTATCCCTGCATCTTAAAAAGGACCCAGGCATTCTCAATATTTCTGGAGGGAAACTTGGAAGCTAGCAGTTGATAGCTGAGATCAGTGGGCCTGCTCTCTATTCCCACTAGACACTGTTCTAGTTCGCCCCGTTACTCTGCTGTGTAATCGTAAACTTATTCTGTGAAAGATTTTGAGTTTGGAATTCAAGGGGGAAATGAAGGTAGATTGTCATTTGGGATAAGGTATTCACTGAAGAGTTAATATCACCACAGACAACAAACAGCAGCACGGCGCAGGCTCAGAGTGGAGTTCAGATATGTAGTTCAATGTATGTGTGAGTCCCTTTCTGTAGGGGTCAGCAGGGGGCACATTTCAGGCCATGTGACTGATGAGTCAGGCTATGTTTGAGTCAGCTATGAGGTTGGGGAGGGCAAGCATGTAGACAAACAAGCCACTTTCGTTATGTAAACCAACTTAATGTCATTGTTTTGGGAGTTGTTACAATTCAACCAAAATAGAGAAACTTTACAAAACGCAGGGCTGTGGTCAGATCAAGGTCTAAGACCATTCTTCACCACTGGACTCAAGGTCTCCGAACCTCTCCATCATCTGGGCCTCTATCACCATCTTTACTTTTCCTGAAGGTTCTGTGCTCTCCCATGATGCAGCCCGTTGGCAGATTATTGCTTCTGCCGGAATTCCTCTGCCCATCTGAAATTTACATAGCGTTCTTCTCCATCTCTGTGGAATAACAGAAATTAATGTAGACCTCTTGCATGTCTTTGACTAGGGCTCAGGTACCCTAGTGAGCAATGGCTGAACCAAGACAGTGACGATTATTATTCATTATTAGCTGTTATCTGGGAAATATAATCTCAGGACAGAAAGACCTGAGACACCAAGGAAATGCAGAAGGATGGAAGGTGGGAGCCCTGTCACGTGATATGCTTCAGGATCATCCGTGAAGAGACACAACTCTTAACATGGTTCTGAACATCAGAAAGATATTTTCATCTGTCTGGATGTAGTAACTCCAGGAGGATCCAGAGTTCAAGGTCAACCAGATATTGACAAAGTCTATCTTGAAAACAGACAGAGAAAAATCCAACACTGTAGAGGGGAGAGGTGGGATGATGTGGGGAAACTGGATAGGGAGATGGATGTAGACAGATCATGTTTCACTTTCTACAGGTATGACATTCTCAAAAATAAATAAAATCTAAAAAACAAACCAAAACAAAAGCTAACATTTCTTTGTCTTCTACTGGGTGTTCTGATCACTTACCAATGAGGAATTCCCTACTGCAGTGTCTTGCATTGGGAACACGGTGGTGCTTACGTGCTCAGCAAACTTGCTGGCCACGAGAAAGGATGTTAGTGTTACCCCGCCCTCATAAAGAACTACAGCAAGATGGGCAAGCATCCTTCTTAGTCTTTTGTCTTTATCATTGTAATTCTTCTTTTAGTTCAAAGATCCCAATGCTATCCAGAGACTTGAACTTGAGATCCTAATCTTGTGAGTGTGTGTGTGTGTGTGTGTGTGTGTGTATGCACACATGTGTGTGAGGGAGTGCCCTGTCCAGCAGGGCAGTAAACAGGGTCCAGAGGTAGGCCTATTGCTGATTTTAGGCCTTCAGTGTATAAGCAAGGCTGCCCTGACAAGTGAGTGTGTGTGAGTGAGTGTGCACATGTGTGTAAGTATGCATGTGTATGAATGAGTGCTTGTGTGCATGTGTGTGAGTGAGTGTGTGTGAGTGTATGCGTGTGCACATGTGTGTGGGGGTATGAGTCAGTGCATGTGTGTGTGTGTGAGAGAGTGTGTGAGTGTGTACTTCTAGATTGAAACTCAAGGCTTCATTTGCTGGCCTTTGTTTCTCACAGAATCTCCTACTATTGTAGAACAGAGCAAATGTCTCTGCACTTATTTAATTTATTTATATTAAAAAGAACCACGGATATCACTGGCTTGTTTGGCTGGGCATGATGCACAAGCTCGGAGCAGAAGCAGGAGGATCACTGTAAATCTGAGGCAAACCTGGACACATAGTGCGTTCAAGAAATGGGCATAAGCAACAAAACTCCATCTCAAAAAGCCAACCAACTGTGCCTGGTGTGGGTGGTGCATGCCTTTAATCCTGGCACTGTCCAGGCAAATCACTGAGTTGAAGCCAGTCTGGTCTATATAGCAAGTTCCAGGCCAGACAGAGCTACGTAGGGAGACCCTGTCTCAAACAAACAAACAAACAACAATAACCAAACCTACCATTGAAACCACCCCCACCAAGATAAACTCTCAACACCCTCCCCCATTGACACCTAAGTTTTCTCAAAAACAAACAAACCTTTAAGATGGATATTAAGGGTTTTTTTTTCCTTAAAAATTCCCCAACCTTAAAGCTATAAGTAATTTTTAAATCTCTATATTACTTAATATTTCCCCTCCTTGGTGGTGGTATTAGGGATCAAACAAGGGTTTCATCCATGCCAGGTAAGACCTCTACCTTCGAGTCCTAGCTGGAACCTTCTATTTGTTTATCTTGTGGTTATATCCTGTATATCTTTGTGTTTTGCCTGGTTTTTATGTCTGTCAGACTCTAAGCTCTTCCTGGTCATTTGGTCTGATTATCATTACTACTTCAGTCTCTAGTGCAAAGTTTGTCAGCCCACACACTGCTGATATTTTGGGCAGTATAATTCCTCTCTAGGGGCTGTCCTGGCATTGGATGCCAGCCCAAGCCTCCATGTGAAACTGAAAAATGCTTCTGGACATTGTCAAGTAGCTGCTGGGTGGAGAAGTTTCTCTCGATTCGGAAGCACTGCATCTGGGAGCCTTGCATTAAGTTAGAGTTAACACCTATTTATGACGTAAGTTCTAAGGCAGATTGTAATTGAATCGCACAAAAAAGACAACGTGAGATTTTCGTTGTTTTGGGGGAAACAGGTCTGATGTTGGGCTAGTCCTGTCAGCGGGTCTGGACTGGCATTGAGATGAGCTATGTCCCTGACTCCACTCACTGTCAGCCCCTCCTCAAGGCCGGCTCGCTCGTTCTCATCCACTTATTTACAATTTTAAAACATCTGCAGGTTAACAGTGTTGGTGTGCAGATAAAGCCTCCTTGCTTCCAATATATGTGTAGGTTTATTTTCTGACACATGTCGTGGGTCAATTTACACCCGGATATACTTATTTTACAGATGACTCAGTTTCCAAGCATTCAGAGACACCAAAGAATCAAATAGTATTTTTTGGGAGTAGGGGGAGGATAAACAAGAAAAAAAATGGCCTTGAAATTGTAACATATTTTACTTCTTTAGCAAAGCTATAAGTCAGGAAGGAACTCTTTTTCTTTCTTTCTTTCTTTCTTTCTTCCTTCCTTCCTTCCTTTCTTTCCTTTCTTTCTTTCTTTCTTTCTTTCTTTCTTTCTTTCTTTCTTTCTTTTTTTTTAATAAAAGAAACATTTGTTTCTATTTGTTTTTATAAAAGAAACATTCTTATATTCACATATTTGACAGTTTTCAACAATTTAGAATTATGTAGAAAAACCTAAGCAGTGAAATATGTTTTGCAAAGAACAATGTGTATGCTAAAACAAAGCTTATAACAAGTAACACATTTAATGAAAATTGGCTGGACTCAACAAACCTACAGCTCACGGCCCTGGTGACTCCTCCTGCTGCTGCCTTAAACTCAGGGCACTGATGCTCTGTCACCCACAAGAACATAACTAGAAGCAGAGGCGGTGGTGGAGGGGAGAGAGATCTGGAGGTAAAACTCCATCATACTGGGGAAATATAATCCCACCAGTGAGGTCAGATGGTCACCTCTTCCCAAGGCTCTTTGTAACCACATGATATATTCAGATAGCGATGTCATATTCTAGATCTTAGTAAGAAAAGGAAAAAGAATTTCTCGTCCTCTTAAGGTCAGCTGCAGCAGAATGACTACTTCCTTAGGTGAACCTCAAAGGAGAAAATATGTCCTTTCACAGCATGCAAAATTTCTATGTAGATCCCAAACACAGCTCATGGCTTAGAAGGAAATGTCACAGCAGAAATGCACAGGCAATGTGAGAACAAAGACAGTGTGGAGGAAAAAGAGCACACCATGTACGTGACAGTCAAAGGAAGCTTAGTTTGTTTTAAAAAAACAAAACAAAAAACCAAAAAAAAAAAAACCCCCAAAAAAACAAAAAAACCCCCACCCCCCCAAAAAAAAACCAAAAAACAAAACAACAACAACAAAAAACCCCAAAACTATAAGATGACTTTTTTCTTTTTTTTTCTGTGAGCAAATAGTTGAGAGAATAAACCTGGTTTCTCAGTACAAGCTGATAATCCCTGTTCTTGGGAGGCAGAGACCAGCCAAAGGGTACACAGTAAGATTATCTCAGACAACAAAAGTAGCAAATGAGAGGGATTAAGTTAGTGAACTTGAATCCAGACCCACACCAGAAAAAAATATTGATATTCATTTTCTTAATTACATTTTTCTGAGGCAAATGCATTGAAATCCCGAGTAGTAACAAGAAAGGTAAGTTGTGCTGTGTGAGTCCTTGCTTTTTAGAGACAGGCCCACCTTCTGTGGTTTAGCCTGACCTGGAGCTAGCCTTCTGCTTCAGCTCCTGAGTGTGGGGATTACAAAGAACCAAACCTGGCCTAAGTATGGACCTTTATGTTAAATATCGAAAATTAACCCAATGAGAAATGAGTGATCTCTCCCTCATCATGAAGTAGAGTGAATACGTGAAGGTTAGAGCTTAGAGAGCACTGGAGAGATCTCCATCTTCTGTTCTTGTTATGGTATGTGTAATTCAGGTATATACCACCCCACTCCAACACCTTCAGGGACTTCTATAGAAACTGCGCACTCACAGAGAAAGCGTATATATTTGTGCCTAACTCCTGATGGTACCATAGTCATCTGTTTGATTGTGTTTTCTTCCACACCACCCTCACCCACCTTTCAGTATAGTTCTTTCCAATTCACCAAATAATTCAATAACCTTTATTGTTATTTTAATTATATATATGTGTGTTAATGCATGTATGCACATGTGTGCGTTTGGGTGTACCCACATGTGAGTGTGTGTATATGTGTGTGGGTTCAGTGTACAACTTGCAGGAGTTTGTTATCTTCTTCCTACCATGTGGGTTCTGGGGAATCAAACTCAGGTCTTCATGTTTGCACAGCAAATATTTTACAGATTGAGCTATCTCTCTAGCCCTAAAAATCATATTTTTGAGATAAGGTCTCATGTACCCCAGGCTGGCCTGGAACTATTTTGCCTAGGATGGCACTGACCTTCAAATATCCCTGCCTGTACCTCCTAAATGCTGGGATTAAAGGCATGCAGCACAGGTGTGTGTGTGTGCGTGTGTGTGCGTGTGTGTGCGTGTGTGTGCGTACGTGTGTGTGTGTTGCTGCATGTTAAGCTACATCCTCAGCCTGTACCTTTTTTTTTCTTTTAAAGAAGCATCTGGGAACTCATGATTATAGAGACCAACTTTGTCTTAAAATATTTACTACTCTATAGTTTTATTTATGTTTTTATTGTCTCATGCTACTGAGTGATTCTAACTTCCTGTTTGTATTATACTTAGTTAACACAAGGCTTCAAGAGAACTTTCTCCATTACTCCAATACATTGTTGACTTGTTTTGTAGTCCTTAAGATGGGTTACCAAGAGGAAAATATCAGAGCCATAAACTTCTCAGATCATTTAGATACATGCTTCTATTTGTGATTATTTGTTTCATTTCCATCAGAAAGTGACTTACTACCCCATTTTCAGAAAAAAAGGTGTGATGGTTTGTATATGATCAGCTCTGAGATTGGGACTATTAGAAGGTGTGGCCCTGTTAGAGTAGGTGTGGCTTTGTTGGAGGAGGTGTGTCACTGTGGGTGTGGACTTTAAAACCCCCCATCCTAGCTGCCTAGAAGCCAGTATTCTGCTAGCAGTTTTCGGATGAAGATGTAGAACTCTCAGCTTCTCCTGCACCATGCCTGCCTAGATGCTGCCATGTTCCCACCTTGATGATACTGGACTGAACCTCTGAATCTGTAAGCCAGCTCCAATTAAATTTTGTCCTTATAATAGTTGCCTTGGTCATGGTGTCTGTTCACAGCACTAAAACCCTAACTAAGACAGAAGGAAATAAGATAAATGAAAATATTGAGCTCAAGAAAACCTAAAGTTTCTGTGGGAGTCCATAGAGCCACATCATGAGTAGCTGCTTCTTGCCTTCAGCATCTGTGGCCATTTTGTTTCCTTTTCTCATAATAGAATGGTTAGAAGCAAATCTTAGACAAAAATCCTGTTTCATCTGTGAGATTTTTAGAGGGCAAGTACCCTCAGGTATTCATGTGTCTGGGTTTTTTCACTGAATTAAAGCCTATAAACAGAAAATTGTGTGAATCATCTTGATTAATCTTAGTGGTTGCAACATGTAAGAAGTGCAATAGTCCTGCCATTTGAGCCTTCCTCCTGGCCAGTTCCAGAGTTTTCCTACCTCCCAATGGCCCTAGGCATCCATGCTCCCACACTACAGATTCCCATGGTCTGGCTGTGAGCTTGATGTGGATGAAGTCATACAGTGGACTTTTTGAGTCTGGATTCTTTCACAACATTTTGTTTGAGAGATTTTATCTACATGGCCACTGTAACCATGTAGATGAATATCATTCTCAAAGTTACAGGGTATGCAATTTTGCAACTGTCTTAACCTACCTCTTTCTGATAGTATTCTAGTGCATGACCTTAAGTTCCTTTATTCATCTAATAGAATATACAAATGAGGCTTAGGAGAAAATAATTTGCTAAATTCATGCAGACCATAGGTAGTGGCGTTTGAACATTCAAGCTAGCTTTGTCTGATTCCAGAACCAGAAATACTAATGGCTCTCCCTTCATCCAAGCCAAAACTGGTTTTGTTGATTTGTTTGGGTTTATCTAGGTATCTATATAGCATTCTGATATAAATGTATGTGTTCTGTGGAGAAAAAAAATATGATCCTTATGTGGAGTTGTGTACCCAGTTCCCAGTTTTCAGATATTTTTTCTGTGTTCTAGAGAGAGTCCCTGTACAATTTTGTAATTTTGGTTTCTTTAAGAATCACAGAAGTATTATTAGAATGTGTGGGATATGGAGCTGCTTCAGATTGTCCACAGCAGCTGACCATGATTCACCTCACACTCTAGCATGGGTGTGATTTTGCCAGCTGCAGATAGTTTCTGTGATTGTTTGACATTTGGAATTTTTGGGACTTTTCAGAGGGCACATAAACGCTAGGGCCCAGGAAGGCTTGAGGAATGGGTGTTTGTAATTGATTGTTGTTGCTTCCTGTTGGCCTGCCTGAGATATGTAGTGAGATCTTGCCTCAGAAAATCGGGAGCAATAGAAACCACAAACAGTTAAACGTCATCTGTTACAGTGAGGGGCATAGCATGGTGTAAGAGGGAGCAGGAAGTATTTGCTGGACAATGCTGTTGGAGCACCTGAAGGTGGGATGCTGGCATCTGTGACTGCAGGATATTGTCCTGCCACAATGTCCATGCTCCTTTTTTTCTTGCTATCATGCTCCTTTGTTTTTTTTTTTTAATGATTTATGTTTTATGTATATGAGTGTATGCCTGAATGTATGTATGTGTACTATATGTGCATAGCACATGATATAGAGGACAGAAGAGGGAATCAGACATCTTGGAATTGGAGTTAAGGAGAGTTGAGAGCCACCGTGTGGTGCTGGGAACTGAACCTAGGTCTTCTGCAAAAGTAGCCAGTGCTTTTGAGCTGTCTCTCCAGCCCTGCTTTCTTGCGTGCTTGTGTTTTTTCCCTACTCCCCACTTTTTTTAACTTAGGAGACTATGGCAGGAGAATAAAAGGATTTGAGGCCAACCTGGGTTATATGTGGTTCTCTCTGTCCATTATGTGTGTCCAGGGAATCAAACTCAGGTTTGCTGGCTTGACATCAAGTGCCTTTGTCCCTGAGCTAGTTCTCTGACCCTAAAGTTCTATAACCTCTTTTAAAACTCATCTTATTTTTTATGTGTATGAGTGTTTTGGTTGCATGCATGTATGTGTACCACATGTGTTCCTGGTGCCCATAGAAATCAGAAGAGGAAGTCAGATTCCCTGGAACTGGAGTTACAAATGATAATTGCCATGGAACCTGGTCCTCTGGAAGCAGCCTTGCCCATAACCTCTGAGCCATCACTCCAGCCCCATGTTCTGTAAAGTCTTAATAGCACGATAACCAGATTAAAAGAAAATAGAAAACCTGATTATATCCAAACAAAAACAAAAAAACAACCCAGCATTGTTCTGACACCAAACAACCAAGTGTGAATTTCTCTCCAATGCTTTTTTGTTTTTTCCTGTTGTTGTTTGTGTCTTTGTGAGGTTTTGGTTATGAACACATAGCTCACAAATGTTTTCAATTCTTATCGAACCACAGACCCAAAGTGTATTTTTAAAAGACAATTTTAGAATTTCCCTGAGCAGTGAACTGGTTCATCCACAAGCCATTATTAATTGCTCTTTTAAAAGAAAGTGCTAAATAGCCTATACAACACACTTTTTTAAAAACTAAAGCAATTATTTCTCTTCAGTCCAGTTTTCTCTTCTTTGATATTCAACAGGACTAGAGTTTCAATGAGGCTTTTTATTTTTTATTTTTTTTAAAACTATGCTTATAATGAAATGATCTCAATTTCTGTCTTCAAAGTTATGAGATTTTTGAATTTACTTCTTTAGGGCTTGAGCCATAGCTGAGGATAGAACACTTGCTTAACACACGTGGCCTGGATTGAAGCCCCGGTACCACAAAACAAAACATTTTTTTTTGTTGTTGTTGTTAAAAGTATATGTATTCAGAGATAGTAAAGTCCATATGGTTTAGCTGTCAGAGATCATGTAAGTAATTACTGTATTTATTATAATTACTGAATACAGGAGGGAACTAAGAGGTTCAAACCACACGTTTTCAGAGTCATATTCTCTGACATAAGTACTGGTTCTACTACTTAACGACTAGTTTGTGACTTTGGCTCACTTGCTTTGTGTCCCTGCACCTAGGTTTCGTTGCCTACCACATGCAGGCAATCATTCCTACATTGTAAGATTGCCCTAAGACTTACGCGAGTCAGTACCTGTCAAGTTCTCAGAACTCTGCCCAGCTTCGGCAAGCATTCAATAGATGATAGTTCTCTACTTTCCTTTTTGTTTTTAGAAATAAAACTTTCTTTTAAAATTTTTACTTTTATTTATGAGTACGCGCATGTGTGTGTGTGTGTGTGTGTGTGTGTGTGTGTGTACCTTTGAAGGTCAGAAGTGGGGGTTTGATCTCTTGGACCTAGAGTTCTCCAGGTGAGATGCCTGACACTGGAAATGAACTCTCGTCCTCTGAAACAGTAGCAAGTGCTCTTGAAATCTCCATCCTCAAGACTTTAAGAAAAAAATTGTGTTTATCTATGTGTGTGTGTGTTTATGCCATAGAGCAGGTGAGAAGCCAGAGGATGACTTACTGAAGTCAGTTCTCTCCTTCCGACATGTGGGTTCCAGGAATCTAACTCAATCGTCAGTTTCGATGATAAGCGCCTATACCTGCTGCCACCTCTTCAGCCTAGGCTATATGTTTGAGACAGACTTTCACTGTATAGCTGTGGTTGTCCTATGTAGACCAGGCTGGACTCAAACTTACAGAGATCCCCCTGCCTCTACTGCTTTCCAAGTGCTAGGGTTAAAGTTGTACACCACCCATAACCAACTCCAGGATATAGTTTTTTTAATTTTAATTTTTATTACATGCATATTTTTATAATTTCATGTAAGTACACTTTGCATTCTGACTACTCCCCTGCTACCTCACTCACCCTTCCTTGCTCGAGAATTACTCTCCTTTTCTCAAGTACATGTCTGTCTGTCTGTCTGTTTTTTTGATTATTGACTAAGATTAACCAGGATTTCAGAGCTATGTATCAGAACCTGGTCGACTCATAAGAAGATAGGCAACTAAAGGCTGGGGTTCTTCTGTCTCCCAGAATCTACAGATACTCCACGGTTCAGGAGCCCTCCGCTCTTCTTTAACTGATTATTAGTGGGGCTGGTGTTGAGGGGCCTCAGTGCAGGTAGCTACAGTTCATGGGAACCAATGATAACAATGGTTGAATCAAGAGTATAGAGCGGTGCTTCACAGCCTGTTACCAATCTTCCAGCTCTCATGTGCTTCCCACCCCCTCTTCTGTGGCTGTCTTAATTTGCTTTCTGTTGCTGTGATAATACACCACAACCAAAAGTAACTTGAGGAAGAAAGGGTTTATTTCTGCTATTAGCTTATAGTCAGTCTATCATGAAGCCAGCACAGAACTCAAGGCAGGAACCTGGAGACAGGAACTGAAGCAGAGACCATGGAGGAATGCACTTACTGGCTTGCTTTTTTTATACAACCTGATCCAGGAGTAGCACCTTCCTCAGATGGCTGAATCTTCCCACATTAGTTAACACAATCAAGACAGTCCTCCAGAGACATGCATGCAGGGCAACTTTATTTTGACAGTCCTTCACTGAGATTCTCTTTCTGGGTGACTCTAGACTGTGTCATGCTGACAATTAAAAATGACCTTTGTGGTAACTTAAGAGTTTTTTTTTGTTTTGTTTGGTTTGGTTTGGTTGGGTGTTTTTTTTTTTTTTTTTTTTTTTTTTTTTTTTTTTTTTTTTTTTTTTGTATCCTGAAAACTATTGTTTTTGCAGAGAATTCAAGCAACATTAAAAATATTTAATTCATAATCTGGGACTCTCATTTTATCATTTTGTTTATTATTATTATTATTTTGTGGCTGCTTTGAGACAAGTCTCAGGTAGCCGTGGCTGACCTCAAACTCAGGTTGGCTTTGAATTGCTGTCTTGCTGCCTTAGCCTTCCAAGTGTTGGGAAGACAGTCAAGGGCCATAACACGTTACTTTCTTTCTATCATGTACATCTGTACCTAATGATGATCTAGTTGTGTGCACAGAGTGTGGAAGTACTTTCGTATGCTCTAAACTTTCCTTTTTCTTTGAAAAATCTTTTCAGAACCATCAGGAGTACATTGGTTTGTTTGTTTGTTTATTTTTACAAAGGCAGAGATAGCTTTGAAAAATACACACATTCCCGACATCTATACCACACACAACAGTTTCAAGTTGAAAATTGCCAAAGGGAACTCTGGGAATCTATCATTTCACCTCTGTAGACTTGGTTTATGGATGACTCCAATCCACAGTGCAGCAAAGAAGAGTGGAAACAACCCAGTGTGCCTGTAAGAATCGAGAACATTCCAGGAAAAAAATATAATGGGGCCATTTATTCCACAAATAACCATAAAGAGTTTTTGGATTTGTTTTGTTTTGTATTATGGAAAGTGATTTCCCTGATATTATTGGATATTCAGCAAGGAACAACAAGAGGTGTTTTCTGCTACTGATAGGCTTATACTCAAATCTCAGAGTTGGGCACTAAATATTAACAGGACATATCTGTATGGAAAATTGATCATGAATGACACCTCTCTAGTCCTGTATGTTGCCAATGTAAACATATCAGTTAATCACGAATGTATTGAGGAACATAATAAATTTTTATGTTTGAAAATCAGAAAATCACTCACCATGGTTTTAAAATAAACAAGGAGGGAGATTTAGTCTTAGAAATGGATCTAGAGCAGTCTGCTGACAGTCATCTAATTCACTTGCTTTTTCTCCAAATGATAGCAATCTGCGGAAAAAAAAAAATCTTCCTCATGACTCATCCGTGAAGTTGGGAAATTAAGCTTACTCTTCCAGAGGTTCCCAGAGTGCTCACACTTAAGACTGTGGGAATGCTGAACAGTCATGTATGAACACTATGTGCCGAGAATCAGGTCCTCATCGACTGTGCACAAATCATAAATTTCTAGTAATTTGTAATGGCACTGCTTCCTCTGTGGGTTATGTAGGAAATGCTTTAGTCCGAATAATTGTTCCTGAGGGAAAAGCCTTTGAAATAAATTCACGGTATTCACACACACACACACACACACACACACACACACACACAAGAGAGAGAGAGAAGAGAGAGAGAGAGAGAGAGAGAGAGAGAGAGAGACAGAGAGAGAGAGAGAGAGAGAGAGAGAGAGAGAGACAAGCCTGTGACCATGTGCTGTGTGTAGCATACTAATCTGTTATGTTTATGTGCCTAGTAGAATTAAGAACAGTTTAATCAGCTGGGTGTGGTGGCTCATGCCTTCCTTCAGCACACAGCTCAGGAGGCAGAGGCAGGCAGAGCTCTGTGAGTTAGAGACCATCCTGGTCTACACAGAACGTTCAGCACTACAAAGACCCTGTCTCAGGAGAAAAAAAAACAAAAAACAAAAAAAACAGAAGAACATAGTTTGAATCTGGCAACAGATTCTGATTATAATAAGTCATATCCTGTATGCTTTGGCTTACCACCACATTGTTTAAAACTAATAGCAATAGTGGTCAGCTAATCCAAAGGCTAAAGTAAATAACACCAGGGGCTTCACTTTCCATATGACAAAACAAATCCAAAATCTCTTCATGGATATTTGTAGAAGAAATGGCCCCATTATTCTTTTCCTGGAATGTTCTAGGCTCTTACAGGCACACAACAACAACAACCACTGCTTTCATGATGGTTCCAAATCATCCAAAGCCTGGCCTCATAACTTCCACCTATATCAGAACTTACTTTTAGGGACTGTGAATAGGCAGTCCATTGTAGGGACTGTGAATGAAATATTGATTATTGTTCTAGAAGATACAGCTACTTTCACATAAAAGTTTAACAGCAGTTTCTCCCTTTAAATGTTGTATTTATTTCTCGTCAGTGTATGTATATGCTATGTAGGCGTGTGTGCCAGGGCACGCATGTAGAGATCAGAGGGCAACTGTGTGTATTCCTGCCACCTTTATGTGGGTTGTAGGTCTGGCGTTCATGCTTTACCTGCT
This sequence comes from Mastomys natalensis, assembly GCA_021653895.1. Taxonomy (NCBI): domain Eukaryota; kingdom Metazoa; phylum Chordata; class Mammalia; order Rodentia; family Muridae; genus Mastomys; species Mastomys natalensis. Next base: position 54,849 of record JAJTUV010002580.1, on the reverse strand, counting down.
GAGCCATCTCACCTGTGTGCTCTCTCCCTCCCTCCACTTCTCCTTCCATTTCCCTCCCCTGAACAGTTAGATTTGAACAGACAGATTTGAAGTCAGAACAAATGGCATTTAAAAGGATATTGTTCAGAGCTTTGTCAGGGAGGTTCTAGGAAGGTTCTGAGGCAACCCTGAATGGACAGAGTAAATTAGAGCACTAAGCACACTTATTTTTATAGATCTTAAACTTGGGAGGTTGATACTTCTCTATGATACAGAATAAAGTAGAGGGAAAATCTCGAGACTTGTTAAGTTGTAGGTGTTTGCTCATTGGTTTTGGAAAACGGAGAGTTAATGATGACTCAAGCTTGTCAACCACTAGCGAGGTCTCCAGTCCTGGTGTTTCTGGGGTGTTTGCCATGTGCTGCTTTGAATGAATGACTTGAGTGGAAATAGTAAGAGTTTCCTTCCTGCCTTTACTTTCATATTCCTAGTGCTGTCGACATTCCTTTACGGTAGCCTTATTTGAAAAACACTCACATATACAGCAGGACACATCTTTTAAGACTAAGGGATCAAGCTATAAATATAATTCTTCAATGATGAAAGCTGCTTGGAAATGATCTCTTACTGTGACTTTTCTCAACCGTTGCAGAGCACTATTAAATGCATTAAGAAAAAAAAAAAAAAAAAAAAAAACCACCAACACTTATCTAAGAGTCTAATTGAGAAGAATATTGCCTTGGGAAATTGCTCTGCCCAAGACAACTGCCGCTCTGTTTCTTCTCAGATTTAAAAAGCCAAGTCCCACTTCGCAGTCTGCAAACAGTAATTACCTCTGTGGAATGAGCAGAGGTCCTTAAAAGGGTCTGCCGGCTTCCCCGGATCTTTCCGGGGTGAGCGGGGATGTGGGGCTGATAACCCAGCTGCCTAGGAACTGAGCAGGGCCGGCTGCAAACTTCTCAGCTGTTGACAGGCTGGCCTCGCTGAGAACACTGGTTAAATATAGCATGCGCAGCTCAGCGCCCCAACAAAGTCACTGCGCTGACAGTGTGTGCGGGGAGCAGCAGAGGAGAAATCTAATCTCAGAACCCAACAACACCTAGCAACAGTTGAAAAAACTTTGAAACAAAAGTCGGGGTGGGAGATAGGCAACTTCCAATTCCTGCTGATCCTGACTGAAGGAGAAGCTGCAGCTACTCTGTCCGTTTCCTGTATGACTTCAGCTACTGGCTAGTCCCAGCAGAGTGGGAAAAGCGTTTTCCCTCAGTCTTCTTTTGGGCTGGCTAGTTTTTCAGGACTCAGTCTTGGGCTGTGGGACAAGCCACTGGGTTCTTCAAGGGATAAACCAGCGGAGAAAGAACACACCTTTGGTTAAAGGAGCCGACAACAGGTAAGACACCCACCCCCGAACCCCCAAGTAGTTACTTACTGTTAAGAAATCTGTTTCCACAAGAAGAAGGTTCTCTCCAATTCTGCTTTGTCTCTTGCTTGGCCCCTGCACGTGTAGGAATTATTAGAAGCAGTGTGAATTATTTTTAAAAAAATCAACAACCTTTTCTCTTTCTCACGGTCATACGGATTGTCTTCTAAAGACAGCATTTTTGTGTTGTCTTAATAGTCATTAAGCTAGACCTGCTGAGTTATTCATGTTTCTGCAGGTACTAGAAATATGACGAAAGTACAACCAGGGTAGCTAGCTAAGCCATGGAGGGGACATTTCCCCAAGGACCAAATAGCTTTTATTTACTGAAACTAGCTAAGCAGCTTGTGAGGTAAGTGAGGAAAGTCCTGTATGCTGTCCCTGTCCGGCGTTGCTGTGCTGTTGACCCGATTCTCTGTGGGCTCGGTTTGCTGGGTTCTCTGATTGCACCGGGACACCTTGTGCTGGTTCTGACCTCATTTGCCTGCAGTTGCCCAAATGCATCTGACTCGCACAAAATATGCCTGCTGCTGATTCACTGAGAATGTTGTGTTACTTAAACTAATTAAATTGAGTGATTGCCTTTGTGCAGATAATAGATTCTGCTTTAAGAAACTTAGAAATTTTTTAGAGAAAAAAAATCATCTTTTCGTAAACTGTGTGGGTGTGAGTAAGAGTATATTTCCAGTTGTATGAAGGAAGTTCTGGTATCCTCTGAGGGTGTATTGTCTCTCCTTCCACGAGGTGACATGCTCTTTCATCAGAATTGCTCACACAGAACAATTTCAGGTTGAGTCTCACTCAAGAGCTTGTGGCCACAAACCACTGATACAGTCATTATTGATTCCTGGTGGTGTGTAGTTGGGACCAAATTTGCATAAGAGGATGGATTTTTCTTCAAATAATCCAGAGAGTTTGGATGAATAAATTTAAGAATAATATCAAAGAAAATACTGAAGAACATTTTTTTTTTAATTAATTGAACTCTGGACTTGGAAGCTCATGCTTGCAATCCAGCCATGGAGAGACTGAGACAGGAAGATTGCTGTGTATTCAAAGCTAACCTGAGTGACATAGTAGCTACTTAGTAAGTTTTAGTCCAGCCTGGCTACAGAGTAAGACTGCCTTTAAAGACAAGACAGAAATAGAAAACAACTTATTTGTGTCTATTTTGTCAGTTTAAAAAAAAAAAAAAAAAAAAAAAAAGAAAAGAAGACTGGTGACATGGCTCAGCGGTTAAGAGCACTCATTGCTCTTCCAGAGGTCATAAGTTCAAATCCCAGCAACCACATGGTGGCTCACAACCATCCGTAATGAGATCTGATGCCTTCTTTTCAGGGTGTCTGAGGACAGCTACAGTATACTTACATATAATAAATAAATAAAAACTTAAAAAAAAAAGGAATTTCCAGGAGCTGGAGAGATGGCTCATCAGTTAAGAACACTGGATGCTCTTTCAGAGAACCAGGGTTCAATTCCAAGCACCCACATGGCAGCTCACAACTGTTTGTAACTCCATTTCCAAGGAATCTGACACCGTCACACAGACACACATGTGGACAAAAACACAAATTCACATAAAGTAAAATAAAAAAAATCATTAAAAAAACCCCAGAACTTCCATAAACCAGTTTGGAAAAGAATCTTTTTGACAAGTGGTAATATGTAAGCCTTTAAGCAAATGTTCCTATAGTCGATTGATGATCAAACAGTGTGTGTTTAGGGATAAGAAATAGTGCTGTAATTTAAATGTATATCATGCTACGTAGTTCTGATTAAGTGCTTAGTTTGCAAAATAAATGATGCTACTCGACATGTACAAATGATAGTGAGTGTGCATCAGGTAGCCTCCAGGTTGGAGAGGAAACTCGTAGTATTTTGCTGGAGATGAAATATCTTTGTCTTGAGAGACTTATAATAAGTCAGAAGTAGATACCCTGCATCTTTCTCATCTTAATCCTCGGAAGGGTTGAGTCACTGGCTTCCACCTGCCTGTGGAAGGTCAGAATCAACCATCAGTCTGAGGCACTCCGTACTCTCTGGCATCAGTGAGACACCTTTTAGACACCAGCACAGTATCACCCTGAGTGAAAGTCATGTCTGCTGAAGAGGAGTCTTGAGTATCATTAATTGTTTTCATTGTTCTAAGTTTCCTCGTGAGAATTAAGAAGTGCTAAGGTTAAACCACGTGTTTTCCCCCACTGTCTGAACAAAATATCACAGTCTATGAGTACAGCATCCATACCCTGATGCATTTGAGTGCATGTTTGGGTGCTGTTTTGGAGTGTCTTCTCTTCCCTTTCCCTATAAGAATTGTTGGACTCCACTGTTGTTCTCTTTAGCTCTTGCCTGGATATGCTACAGCTGCCCACTTTCAGCCTCTTTACCATCCAAACCATGCTGCTGGTGACTGGAGGAAATATCTTTCCACTTTGCTGTGCTTGTCTGTCTATGTGTTGGGTATCCAGTGGACAACCAACTCCTTGTTGCTGCCAAACACCAAGGCGGAACATTTTGAAAACCTTCCATCATCCACTTAACTTTTCATTCTCACTACTCAGCAGCAAGGTCCCTTGGCTTCAGGTACTTCAGGTGATGGACCATTCTTCAAACACAGGCACAGTCACAGTGGACATTTGAAGACTATGCCCCTTCTCTTGCTACTTGCCTTGCCTGGGACACACTTACTCTGCTCCTGTAGAGATCTTGTTTATCTTTTCAGACTCAGACCATCACTTCCCATCCTCACAGTGATTTTGGAAGTGACTGGTTAGTTTGGACACTCGGGACGCTGAGTTAGCATCCTTCACAGTAGGCTTGGTCTCATTCAAGCTGGGACTGTTTTGTGAAATCTCCATAGCTTTGTAGTGTCTTGACCCCATGTACACAGTGGACAATCTATTAACTTCCTAGGTTCCAGATTCCTAATGATGACCATGTGAGAAAGTTTAAAATCAAGAAAACCAACTAGAAGTGTGGCTAAAAGCATCTTACCTAAAATTTTTCTCACTGAAAAAAGTCTTTGTAGTTTTGCCAAGTTTAACAGTGTTTACTCATCGAATAGTGAGGACGATATTGCATGGCTCACAAATGATACCAAAAGGATATCTATTTGCCTATATTTTGTATATGAACCTAGACTTGCTAAACCTCTAAACTCTATAGCTCTTATTTTTTTTAAAGTCATCTTTTAAGGCCAGATTTTGTGTAGGACCTTTGGTCAATTCACTTAAATCATGACTCTATGAGTCATGGATTAAACTCTGGCCATGAACAACAAAACATTTAAATAGCATGGTCATTTAAAATATTTTCTCCTTACGTATTTAAAACACAGATGTTTCTTGGTACTGCTTTCAATGGCTCAGGAAAGCTGCAGCCTTGCCTTAGCAGGGTGAGAACGCGTGAGGCTCTTGAAACAATTTGCTCTGTACTCACTAAAACAAACGGATTATCTTCATTTTCCAAGGTGGTTTCTCTATTGGGATTAGTGAAACAGTTAATATATTCATTAAGCGATGGTTTCTGCCTGGTTTATAGTTTTTAAGTTATTCTTTAGGAGTGAGATGTTGTCTAAGTAGTGTACATTGTGGTGCATTACCTTTTGTTTTAGATGAACCTTGAGCATTTCTCTTTAAAATGTTTTTATTTTTATCATTTTTAGTGTGTGTGCACGTGCAGGTGCCTGGTGAGGCCTGAGGCACAGGAGATGTAGGCCATTATTAGCTGTCCGACATGGGTGCTCAGGATTGAACTCATATCCTTTGCAAGAAAAATATGCGCCACCCCCACCCAAGACTTATTCGTATTTATGTTTATGTGTTTGCATCTGTGTGAATGTGTGTCATATGGGTAATGGTGCCCGAGAAAACCAGAAGAGGGCACTTAACTCCCTGGAACTCTGAGCTTCCACTGTAACTGTTGAGTGCTGGGAACTGAACTCAGGGAGTACTCTTAACCACAGGACCTTCTCTCCAGCCTACAGATGAGCATTTAAAAAAGATAATAATAGGATAATGATGCCTCAGACTTAGAGTGTTATACAGTTTAATCCATACTTTATGTTTTTAAATAAAAAGCTATGGGTCTGGTAGGCAAGCTTAGGTTAATATCTATTTTAACAAGAATAGTTAACAGAAAAACTATTGGTAACAACTTAGAAAAGTGATATAAAAATCTACATTATAAATTTATTTATGTAATATTTTAATACATGCTAACAGAATAAAAGATAAACTAATGAAATAATTTTTGTTTCATTGACTCTGATTAAAGATCTAATAGTAAGGACCCAGTCATGGAAGAGAAGTCAGGAACAGCAAGCCTGGTGACCTGGACTCAGATTTCAGCTCACTTTGGCCTCTGACAGATTCCCTGTGTTTCGGTTTCCTTACCTGAGGGTTAGAGTGTTTTGTCTTCATAGAGTTGTGTGAAGACTGAGCAGCTAATACCCTAGGTATGTGTCTGATAGGTTGTCCAATAAATATAGTCTCACCTTCACTGTCACATTTTAAGTGTAATTATTTTAATCCTAGTTGCACATGAGGTTCTCGGATAGCTTGTAAACTGAAGCTCCCCATTGTAAGAAAGGCAGGAGAACTCATTCTTTACATTGGAATCTGGGTTGGGACATTCTCTGCTGCTGGGCGCCCTAAGCAGACACAATTTGAAGAGCAGCCAATAATTCCAGATGGAATTTATGCTGCAACTACCCCTCCCCACCCCCGTTATCACTGAGCAGTCCTGTGTCTTCTAGAAGCATTACTAAAAAGGTTAAGAAATCACCCACGGGATAGACTGTTCTTGTTTCTATATTTGTACTTGGAGATAAAATGTCTTTATACTTAGGGATTGTTTGTCTTTTCCATAGCCAGCTATGCTGGGTAATGCACAGTAGTGAAAACTTCCATGGAGGAGATGATATTAAATTTATTATTCTTTATTTCCTCCCTTAGCTGTTTTGTTTTGTTTCACTAACCTAGTAACAGGTAAATTGAAAAAAAAAAAAAACAAAAAACAAAAAAAGGTCACCTCAGGCTAACTTTGACCTTATCAAGTTGAAATGAGTCCTTGCTAGTCATTGCCCTTAACTCTAGTTGGTCTTAAAAATGACAAGAGAGTCTACCACCAGACAAACAGAAGCGGTGTTATGTTACAGAGATGCTTGTGCATATGTGGTACATTGTATGCACCTAATTTAACAAAAATATATGAAACACTCTTACCAGGGGGGCGCTTCTAAGTCTAGAGAGTAGCAGTAAACTTTGTGTTAGATGTCTACTGTTTAGACTTGCCAATTCTGCCCCAACTCCCTAGTTGGCAGGAAGAGTCTGTAAGGGTGATGCTGCAAGCTGGGTTTGAGAATTATTGTTCTTCAGTGAAAACCTGGTGTGAAGAAGGAAAGAATGAATCGAGGCGGAAGACCTACATATGGAAAGGTAGGGTGGGGAGGAGAAAGCCCTTTTCTTGGTTTTGCAAATATACTGCAGAGGTTCTTTTTTTTTTTTTTTTTTTTTTTTTATTGGATATTTTATTTATCACTGCAGAGGTTCTAAGGCCAAAATATAAGAACTCTGGAAACAGAGTCATATTATTTTTCCTTAAATGGTCAATCTCACCCTTTCCCTAACGAGAAAAGGGAAAGTCAGTTGGCAGAATACAAGTTTCTCTGGTAGTAGCTGGAGCAGTTGAATTTCAAAGGCCAGACATCTGTTGTGGCAGAACTCAGGAGGAAAGTCAACCCTGAATTGAGTAGTGTTTTACCGTTAAATATCCGATGGACAGCTTGAGAAACTCTGGGCAGAGAAATGAAGTCATGAGACTTTGCTAGTGCCCCGTGTTCCCCACCCCTGCGGGCTTCGTTTAAGCCACAGCCACACCAGAGCATGGCGTAAGTTTGTGTTGCTTGTCCTTTTTTGGGAAATGGTGTCAGTGTGTAATATTGGGTGATTTATGTGTTTCTGGGGCCTGTGGAAGACAAACCAGAGGATATTTTAAAGCTAGGACAGAATTTATCTCAAGTAATTTAACTTGAATTTAGCACTTAAGGTTTGAGGATTTTTCCGGTTCGAGTTTCTTGCTTAAATACTGCTACCTATTGCCTTATCTTAAATGGGATTGGGAGGGAGAGAGAAAATAATACTTGCTGCTCTGTGGCCTAGGACCTTAAGTGTCTGCACTTAGGAATAGCTTGTTTTCTTTTGTCATCATTGTAACCGCAGTCCTTCCAGGTACCTCAAATAAATGAGCTATCTATTCCTTACTTTCGTAAAGAAAATGTATAGGAAAGCCACAAAATGGACACAGGAGGGTCAGTCAAATGCATTCTTAAAACATTTTCCTTTCTAGAGATCGGAGACCAGAAGATGATTTGATTGAAAACAGTAGACTTCTGACATCACCAAGACAATCAAGTTACTGCCAACTTGTTTTGTTTGTCTGTTTGCAAAACTAATTCCCCCCGCAGACGCACATGAGTCACAGGCAACACAGTAATAGGGATAAATTAACTTTCTTTTTCTTTAATATACTTACATCTCGAGTAACTCATTTTAGAGCTTTCTGCCTGGGCTGGAGTGCTACAGAACAACAGGAAGGGAAGAGGCATTGCTGAGTTCATAATGCTATTTCAGGGCGGCGGTAGAGGCACAGAAGGAAACGACACCCCGGGCCTATGTCTGGAGCCTGCAGTTACTGTGACTACGATGAAATAAAAATGAAAACAAAGATGGTCGGCTCACTGGGGCGAGCCAGCAAGCTCCGCCAGCTCAGAGTTCTCCTAACTATCCTATAAGTCTCGAGAAGTGACATTGCAGGTGTTCTAGGCTCTCTGTGCTTCCTTGACTGTTGAGGAAGGGACACATGCTTGAAGGGTGGCCTGGTATTTGGATCATGGAAGCTTGGTTTTCACACGCTACCCTTTTGGATATCATCTGCTGTGTTGGGCATCACCAAAACAGATGGTTTACTCACAGCCTGCTGCTTGCTCTGCTCTTAAGTAAGCTAGCTGGGTTCATGGTGTTCACTCCTCATGGGGTGCCGCAACTTTAATAAGACATTCTCACCTTCAAAACTCTGCCCATTCAACAGATCATTGCCCGGCATACCAGATATTTCACTCAAGCCCCAAGTTTTTTAGAATGACCTGATACATAATAGAATGATAACAGTGGCTCTATGTTATTACCATTTACATGTAACCATGTGTAATATATGCAAATAATGATAATAACAGTCAGTATACACTCAAGAGCACTTTGTGCTTGGCATCACACCAAGCATTTCATGTGAATGGTTTTATTTGCTCCTCACAGAAGCTCTGTGATTCCACCCTCAAGTTTTTTTTTTTTTTTTTTTTTTTTTTAAGTGTTAGAATTTGAACTCAGGGTCTCAAACATACTAGAATAATGATATACCATTTTTATCCCTATCTCCTAGATTAGGAAAATGAAGTTTATACATGCTAAGTAACTTGCCCAGTGGTAGATATAAAATTGAAACTCAGGCAATTTGTCCATTGTTATGCCTTAGTTCAACCATCCTTTTGAAATGTAGGACGTCTCTAAAGAAATAATCCCCACACCCAGTGCCTGAGCTGTGTTTTAGGGAGAGTATAGAATTCAACACTGAAAGGCTTTGCTACCCTTGTGGTTGCAGATGGTTCACCAAGGGCAAAGGATAAACAGACGGAAGGACCCTTTTCCAGAGTTGCCAAAGCAGAACAAAAAGCTTCAAAGGCTAATGAAGTTTACAAACCCAGGAGGAGGTAGAAGAGCTGGGCACCGAGTCCAGCAGCAAGTCTTACTCACTGATTCTCTCTCCTAAGACAGTGTGGGGTACTGTCAACTGGCAGCAAGTTGTCCCATCGAACCCAAGCACAGTAGACCAGACAGCCTGGTGTAGTTTAGGAACAATTACCTGACAGTTTTCAAAATTTTTGTTATTTGAGCCAAGGTCTCACTATGTAGCTCAGGTTGGCCTAAAGTGAGTGTTTCTCCTATCTCAGCTTCCTGAATTCTAGCATTGAAGGTATGACCCCATACCTAGTTACCTGATGTTCTGTAGCTAGTGCATAGCTATTGTGCAGCACAGTCAAGACATTTTACTGGGTACTTTTTTTTCAATCTTTTATCTTCTTAATTCAAGAGTTACATGATGCTAAGTATCCAACTGTTCAGAAATAATTGGGAAATTTTCAGTTTCTGTTCATCTGTTGGCATTTAACGTCTGGATTGTCTGAAGTAAAAGGAAAACAATTTCAAAGGAGGGAAATTTTAATATAATATTTATTTTTATTATTTTGATTTATGTATATATGTATACATCTGTGTATAGGAATGTTCATGTGACTGCAGGTGCTCATGGAAGCCACAGTTGGAATCCCAGGAGCTGGAGTTACAGGCAGTTGTGGGCAGCCCAGTGTGTGTATGCTGAGAACAAAATTCAGATCTTCTTTAAGAGCAGCAAGGGCTCTTAATCACCGAGCTCTCTCTCCATGTTGCTAATAAACATTTGATAGAGTATATACAGTGCTTTGCTTTTTCTTACGCCAGAGTCTGTAAATACTTTATTTTCCCAGTGAATCAAATAATTCCCCCAAAGAGAATGTTTCACATAGAATGAAGATGCATAATAGAACTAAGTTCTGCCTTCCAAGAAATTCTGTAAGCTGAAAGCAGTGTCTTGGCCACTATGTTAGCACAGCCTAGTGCCTTCTCCCTACACCCACTCACTATTATGCTCTTAGCTAATGCACAGGACTTGCACTGTGGCTTACAGACTGAACATCTTCCTGGAGCAAAGCTGCTGTTTCCTTTGTGTCACAGACCTGTTTAATACAAGATGATAGAAAAAAATTAAAGGCAGAGATGTGATTTTCTTTTTTGTCATCAATGCTTTCTGCTTCATTTGTAGATCCTATAATTTCTTCTCCTGCCTTTGAGTTAAAAGACAACACTGTCATAGGAGGAAAATACTTAAGTGTCCTCTCCTTTGGAGATAAAGGGCTTGACTGGTTGGTTTCCGGAATCTTCTCCCCACCCACCTCATTCAATTATCCTAAAGTTCTCTTGGCAACAAAACTGACTGAAACTTTCCACGTTGGTTTTTAGTGAACGCCTCTTAAGTGGAAGATATTAACAATTTATCATACTTAAGAGTCCCCGAGACCTCTGTAAGATTTGCTAATTCTCTTGGTACTTCTGTGCTCTGGAAACAGGGCTCTGAGTTTTATGCCACTGATGATTTTGTAGATTTGGTTCTGGGGCCATCTCCCCAGGCTACCGAAGCACTTGGATACCTGTGGACTCACATCAAGTGGGAACCATCACACCATCCAGTGGGGCAGCTCCCACACTCTGGTGTCAGCAACGCTTCTAGCGCTATGATGAAATGCCCACAGAAGCAACTTACGAGAGGAGAGATTTCCTCTGGTTCATAGTTTCTGAAAGAACAGCCCATCATGGCCAGGAAGGCATGGCAGCTATAGAGGCTTGGTCTGTGGCATCGAGAGCCTTTAACATGGTATATCAAGCAGCTGAGCCCTCAGTCTGGTACCCAAAAAGTAGAAACCACCTTCAGAGTCCAGTCCCAGCAACCCACTTCTGCCAGTGAAGGCACAACTCCAAAGGTTCCAGTCTCCCAAGACAAAACTACCATCTGGAGACCAAGTGTTCAAATACATGAGTCCATGTAGGATAGTTTACATGTTACATTCTATATGGTATGCAAAGGTAATGAAATCCTCTGACTCTAATTCTCATGGGTACTTAAATATGTGTCTATAGCTCCAGAGATTCTGATCCAGTTGACCTATGTGGGGCTTTCATGTGACTATAATTTGTATTCATAATTGTTTCCAAGTCCTCTGAAGGTAGCATTGAGTCGGAATAGTGTCTGCCCATGCTGGTAGTGGGCTCTTTCCACATCTCCTAGCTGCATTTCTGTCTTAGTCAAAGACCACAGGATCGTATATTGCTTTAGCTTTTAGTGTCTCAACTCAGAATCAGTAACTGCTTCCTGGTTCGTTTTTGTGAATGCACTTTGGTTCTATAAAAGTGGCACAGAGGTAAACTAGGTCCAGAACAAGGACCTGAACTTAAGGCCTCAAGTCCTAGTGTACTCATCTTCTATCACACAGGTACAAAAAAGTCATAGCAGTAGCAATTATTTTTTTTTTTTTTTTTTTTTTTTTTTTTTTTTTTTTGGTTTTTCGAGACAGGGTTTCTCTGTGTACTCTGGCTGTCCTGGAACTCACTCTGTAGACCAGCTGGCCTCGAACTCAGAAATCCGCCTGCCTCTGCCTCCAAGTGCTGGATTAAAGGCGTGCGCCACCACCGCCCGGCAATGCAGCTAGCAATTATTGACATTTTCTGTGAAATAGGTATATGAGATAGGTACTCATATACAATGATATGACAGATTGGGAGGCTGGGAAAATTGAGGTCGCCTCCCTCCCCACAGCAAGCAGGTGGCAGGTCTGAAATGAGTCCAGGCACTCCCCAGCCTGCTCTCATCCGCTCTTAATCACTCTGCTATTTTGGAGTTGGTCTGAGGGTATAAGGTATTGAATAGCAGCTGCTCCTGTTTCGCATCAGAGTCTGGTGGCAGCTGGCTTTGGTGCTGGGAGTGTTCACCCCTGGGTTTTTGCTTGACTAGGGACTAGGTCTGTGCCTTGCCTTCTCTTTTCCAAGTGAGTAATCTGGTTTGAGGAACCCTATTTAGTTCAAGACTTCCCCCCAGTGACTTTGCTCCTTACATCCAGTTTTTTTTTTTTTTTTTGTCTTTCTTCTGGGAGTGGGTTCTTTTTTACTGTCCTAGTCATTCTAACCATTCTAACTCCTGTTTAGATCCCTTGACATTTCTTTGCCTTGTAAGTCTGGCTTGTCCCTTTCATTCTACCCATGAGTCCTTGGTCTAGGCTTTCACACCACACCCCAGCTGATTCTCAAACAAGGTCCACGGCAACAGGAAGGGATTCATCAGTTCTATTCCATAGCAGCAGGCACACGGGAGGCAAGCTGTTCCGTCATGTGAGGTTGGCAGGTCAGTTAGTCAATGCAGTCTGAAGAACTTTTGCAATCTACATTTTTAGGCAGTACATATAGAATTCTGTATGTGATGCATTCAGTAACTTTCAAGTTCCACAGAACAGGCCTTTAAATACCTGTAAGGAAATTTATCATCATTACCCAGTTAAGTGAACCTTTCTTAAGATAAAGATCAGTGACACATATTGTGCTATAAATTTCTATAAACAATAGAAACTCAATAGAAAGTGAGAGATTATTGTGATTATTTTATGATAAATAAATGCAAACTAAAACAGTATAATACAATGGGTTCAATTATGACTTTGAGACTGACTTTAGAATCATCTACAAGTGCTGGACAGTATTCGTTCAATTTAAATACCATAAATTTGAGAAAGTAAATATTCTCGATCAGTTTTTATTATTGATAGGCTTCACATCGATTATCATCCCACAACAGGAAAGTAATAGCAAAAAAAAAAAAAAAAAAAAAAAAAGAGGACTTTCCCTGCTTCCCACTTCTAGTGATCATACCAATGCGTTTTCTAAACAGCGATCTAAAATCAACCGACATTCCCCGAGCTGCTAATGTTACCAGGTGAGTGGGGGCAAACCATTACTCTGACTCCCAGGTACAGAAGCATTTCTGGTAGCAAGCTAGAATGCTGTTTGGCATACCTGCATACCATAGTCCAAGACTCAACCCTCTACAGGCTAACGACAACTGTTTGCTCTTCATTCTTTTCCCACAAGCTCATGGAAAAAAAAAAATCCCACAACCAGGCTTTTCCTGCAGTCATTAGGTGGAAACACTCTCATCCTCAGAAATCTATTTTGGAGTTAGGATTGCTCCACTCCCCTACAAGTGGTGAAGCAACAGCTGCCATTTAATGAATGTCCTTGCTGACAGTTCCAGCTGATGAATACCGCAGTTTCCCCGCCCGTGTGGGTGCTCCCTGTGTCGCTCCCGGAGGACATGTTGAGTGGACTTGTTTGATTTCACCTCCTTTGCCACAGCTTTTTTTTTCTTTTGCATCACTTCCGCCAGATTTTAGCAATGCGGGAATGTGCATCTACGGCTCGCGGGGAATAAAGTCCCAGTGCACGAATGTGTTCCTGGTGATGTACTGTGAGGAACTCCTTCCAAGACGAGCACGTGGAACTCTGAGCTCAAAGAGAAGAGAGGACAAGGGCGGGGAGCAACCCAGATGACAGTGGCTTGTGGTTTCTCAAGTGAAAAATTTTGTCCAGTTGAGAAACAAATTAGACAAAAGACAGCTCTTGTTTCCCACATAGTGCTAATGAAAGATGGGGACCCTACAGTTGGATGCCTGGCTAAAATACATTATCATTTCAATTTCTGTTTCTAGACACTCTCCACAGTGCTGTCTCGATTACTGTGTGAGATTGGAAAAGATTTGGGCTACGTGGAAGCAAGTTAACCTAGAGGGAGGTCTCTCCATCTACTCATGTTGAAGGACATGTCCTGGCGCCCAGTCAGGCTCCAATAGCCAGAAAGGAAACTAAGCTGATGCTGAGCTGGGAGCATGACAGATAGAACACAAGATCCAAGTGTCATGGCACTGGACGGCAGTGGTCTCAGGTAGCAGCTGGCCTCTGTAGGTCTGACATGACACAGCTGAATTCTTTCACCACATGAGAAAGCATGTCGGAGCAGGAAGGAGGCTTTAGAGGTTGGACTAAGATGGAGAAGAGGCAACCCCAGAAGCTGTGAAGTGTCACAACTTCCATGCAGTGTTGAAGCAACTATATGATACCAAGTCTAAGCATAAGACCTCCATTGGAGATCTTTGTGTCTCTTGCTTGACATTCTGTGGACATCACTCAGTCATTAAGTAATATCTGTTAAGGCTCACGTGTGTTAGGTATTCTCTCAACCACTTTCTCATGGCTGTGACAAATGGCAGACCCTGACAATGGCAACTTAAGGGAGGAAGGGTTCATTTTAGCTTATAGTTTTAGGAGACAAAAAGTCCATCGTGGCTGGCTTGATATGGCAGCAGATAGGGAAGGCACGGTGGTAGGAGAAGGAGCCTGACTGCTCCCTCACATCCACACTCAGGAAGCTGAATGTGTGGGGAAGTGGGGCTAATGGTCTGCCTTCATGCCCACTTCAGTGAGGTCCACCACCAAATGTTCTACAACCTCCCCAAATAGCACTGCGAGATGATAAGCACGCATTCAAACACATGAGCCTATAGGGACATTTCATATCCAGAGCACAACAGGGGCCAAGGTTGGGATGCTTTGTCAATACTACACCCACTGTCTGGACTCTCTCACAGGACACAGCTGAGAGCAACACAGCCTCACTGCCATGTGTCCAGAACCACTTACATTTAGGGGTGTCAGGGATACCTGCAGTAAGTTCATTCATGCTCTGGTCAATCAAGAATGCTGAAGGTAAAAGGGAAATCGGGCCAGGAAACAAGATCGAAGGGAACACAGCAGAAATGAATGTGACTGAAAGTCGCCACTATCAGAGATGTTGGGAACAAGTTCCCATAGCTCAATAAATGTGGAGCTGGGAAGTTGCACTTTTTCCTCTACGTGATAATTTTAATGTCTTAAAAATATCATGAAGAGAGTCTACTATATACACACATTTCATCACACTTTAGACTGTAGTGAGTTTAATGAGCCCAGAAAATATGCATTTGTGGACTGGAAAATTCCTGATCCATACCACTCACACTGCTAGTCTTCTTTCAGAACAGTGAACACACTCACCATGTTTGAGAAGGGTGCTGAAGGCATCCTACAAAAGTGTTTGCTTTGGGCCTTTTATAAGTTTGTGCACTTTGACAAAATACTTACATATATTGAATCCTCCAAGTGCCCAGCTGCTGTTGAACCAATAAACCCCACCAGCAGCCAGGAAATTTTGAAACAAGTTTAAAGTGTTGCCTTACCACATATTAAAATAAAAGCTGAAGAGCTGGAGAGATGGCTTAGTGAGGAAGCTTCCTGCCCTCACAGAGGACCCTAGCTCAGTTTCCAGCACCTTCTTCTCTGTGTGGCTCACGGCTGCTTATAGCTCCAGCTCTAGGGATACATGTGCATACACAGATATACACATAAATAAATCATAAAACAAATCTTAAACAAATTGGAATGATACAAGTTAGAAATACTTTCGTAGTGGTATAAAAATCAGTTTACATCAGATGAGGAACTTAAGAAAAAAAAAGATAGAAAGTAAAAACCAAACCAAACCAACCCAAACCTTGGCTGTGTACAGTTTTAGTGTTGGAGAGCAGAGACATATCAAACCGGAAGTGACACTGTCATTTAACCAACAGGGTTGAAATGACTCTGGAGAAGAGACATTAAGTTTCTACATCATATTCAAATACATATGAGATTGACCAGAAATTTAAGTTAAAAAAATAGAACAAGATTTTAAGTTTCTCAGATATGTACATAGAAGTAGGTAGATAAATGAGTGCAGGAGGCCTTCGTAATCAAGAACAAACACTCCAGGAAGGTGGGCCAGTGACCATAGCTCAATAGGCAAAGGGGATTGCTGCCAATCCTGATGAACTGAGTTGGATCCAGTCATGGTGGAAGGAAGGAACCAAGTCTTCCATGTTGACCTCTAACCTCCAATGCACTCAACAATATGCCCCATATAAATCTTTGTAAAACAAAAGGTTTAAAAAAAAACCCAGTGAAACCAAATAGTCAAATAAATTCAACTCCGTAAAAATTGGGGAAAACTCTTAAACAGGAAAATAAAAACAAACACCAAAAATACCAACCGAGCAGGACATGGATGCAGATGCCTATAAGCCCAACGCTTTGGGAGAGAAGCCAGACAATCAGGACTTCAAGGCCAGTCTCAGCTCCTTACTAAGCCCAAGGCCAGTTTAGGCTACTTGCCGCTCTGTTTCATTCAAAACAAATGAAACAAAGATACAAACAACTTTCATGAACAAAGTTAAAATTTAAATAGCAACTTGTGATTTAGTAATAAAGACCAGTATCTTTAAAATAATGAACTTTTTTAAGTAAAGCAAATGCCATTCTAGAGAAATGGATAAATGACATAAACAACCCTAATAAGCCCTTGGAAGACTGTTCAACCTCCCTGGGAATTAAAACTTCAAATTAAAAGAATTTGATATGATCTCAGCCAGCACCTTAACAAAGGACTGAAAAAATTCCGACATTAGTGGAAGTAGGAAACGGACGATATATATTGCTGGTGGGAAATTCAACTGGGACAGGCTTCCTGAAAAACGATTCAACAATGTGTGACAATATGCTTATAATCAGAAGGAAAATAAGTGCATTTCCATTCTGAAAAATAAGAGAGTGCACACACCCGGGATGCTTCTGAGAGCACATTGTTTTCTTTTCCTCCTATTGTTCTGAAATCTGGCAGACCTAAAGACTTTTATTTTCAAAAAAGCCAGCATACTTCTTGCTCACTTGTTTGGTAGATTTACTGGACTGCAGTTTTGAAGCAGGCTTAACAGGCTGAAGTGACAAGCGAATCTTGGTAGCCTCTTGTTACCTGAATGATGCTATGGTCCAAGTGTAAGCTGACAGCCCACATTATGGAGTGTCATGTGGGGTAGATGTGCTCCATAGGGGAGCCCCTCCCATAGGGAGGTGCATGATCCCCAGATGCTTGACACTGAGTAGGTTGGTGCAGAGCAGAGATGGAAGTAGCATCTCCCCTGAGTCCCATGTGCTCACACCCTGCTTTCCTCTGTGGAAGTCTTGCTTTGAGAAAAGCCTCTCCTGCAGCTAGACCTCATGAGGACAAACCTGCCAGTTGCTGTTTGATCCTGCGGCTGAGATGAGTAGCATTGTGTGCTCGATTTGTCTCTCCAGATGCGCTTTTTAAATACTGATTTACTATTAAGTGTGCATGCCTGATGTGTGTGTGTGTGTGTTTGCCACTTGTGCAGGTCAGAGGGAAACTTTGAGGAGTTGGTTCTCCCCTTCCACCTTCATGTGGAACCCAGAAACTGAACTTGAGGCATGAATGGCAGCAGCTTTACTCCCTGAGCCATCTTGCCAACCTGAGATCTTCTTACCTTTCTCATACTCACATGCGACGACGTGAACGACGATGGGAGTCTGAACAGTGGTCATGACTGTGCTGTGCTGCCGTCTTTTACCCGGCGACTGCTGGATAAAGTGCAGTTGTGCACCACATGTACCATTTGGCTTTTACGGCTTTCAGGCACTCGGTACCTCACATGATGCCGCCTGAAAATATTATCTAGAAAGTTTCAGAAGCGTACACTTCTTACATGTTAAATGTACAGTACTGTTCCGAGTGGTGTGACAGCCTGTAACTCCCAGCTTTGTCCTGCTTGGGGATGTGGATCGGTCGGGCTGGATACACTTCCGGCCAGGTCATCATCAGTAACCATCTCTGTTTATAAGATCAACTGTCTAGTACCTGGTGCTGTGTTCAAGTAACTGTTAATTTCCTAGCAATGCTGCCAAAGCACAGGACTGGTGAAGGGCAGAGATAAGTTTCCAAGTGCTTCCCAAAGGGGAGAGACACATAGACAGAGAGACAAAGAGCAAGTTGATATGACTTTTATCATAATATATTGTTATATTTATTTCATCTTGTTATTCACTCTTGCTGGTATCTAATTTACAAAGTAGTTTTTATCATAAGCATGTAAAGGTCAGACAGTGTCAGTAGGGTTTGTGTGGTGATATCAGCAGTTTCAGGTATCTACTGTTGGAGCTATAACCTGTCCCTTCTTTCTACAGTGATTGTTCCAATTTAGCTAGCAATACATTAGCCACTGATCTAATTTCTCTGTCCCTTTTTGTAAAATAGCTTATCTATGATATTCTCAAGTCTGTGTTTTGTATTATCTTCTGTTGTCTCCTGTATATAATCACATTATGATGTGTGGGGTAGAAATTGTTTTGTCTTGGTTTTTGTTTTGTTTTGGGCTGAGTTTCTTGCATCCTTGAACTCACTATAGAGTCAGAGATTGACTTGAATCGCTGATCTCCTTCTGGTATGCTGCCCTTAGGATGTGTCACACCTGACTCCATGTGCAAGTCTTCTTCCCCTTCTCCACGGATGACATAATTTCATCCCTCTCTGTGGCGGAACAGAATGTATACAGAAATATAAAATTTGCTTTATTCTTCTCTTGATGAACATCTAGGCTGAGTCTGTGTCTTGGTTTTTATGAATACTGCCTGAGTAAATATGAGTACTCAAGTATTTCTGTGCTGTGCTGATTTATATTCCTTCAGATGTATACCCAGGAGCGGTGCAGATGAATTCTGTAATAACTCTGCTTTGAATGTTCAGAACAACCTTTTTATGGCTCTCCACAGTAGCTGCAGCAGTGTAGATCTACTCAGCGGTGAATAAGGAATCCCTTCCCCACACAGCCTCACCAGCATTCTGGTGAGTTCTTGATGACAGCCGGTCTTATTGGAATGAGGCATGTTCTCAGTGCAGTTTTACTATGCCTTTCCCTGAGGGCTGAGAATGCTAAAAAACTTTTTCAAATATTCATTGGCCATGTTAAGTTCATTTGCTCATTTACTGATAGGATAGTTGTTGGTGTTTGGATTTCCTTGTAGAGTCTAAATATCAAACTCCCCATAGACTGTACAATTGCAAGGATCTTCTCCCACTCTGGAGGTCATCTCTCCACTCTGTTGATAGCTTTCTTCTGTTTTGCTTCTCAGAAGCCTTTGAATTTCATTTCTTGATTGTTGGAATTATTTCCTAAGGTACTGGAGTTTTTTCAGCTATGCCTTTGTTTTGAAGGGTTTTCCCCCCGATAGTTGCAGAGTTTCCGATCTTTCATTAAGGCCTTTGATCTATTTTGAGTTGATTTGGGTACAGGGTAAGAGGTATGAGTCTAGATTCATCTTCCTACTTGTGAATGCCAGTTTTCTCAGCATCATTTGTTGAAGGAGCTGTATTTACCACAGTGAACTTTTTTTCACAGCTATAATTATGTGATTTGTGTCTGGGTCTTCTATTCTATTACAGCGTGTATGGTTTACTAGTTATTATTGAAAGCATGAAGTTGTTGTGTTTGACAAGGCTACTTACCTCCTCCCTCACTTGGCCCCTCTTTGTTATAGTGAAAAAGTATAAACAAACACATTTAGTAAGACTGCTAACTGAACAAAGGTGCAGTTTGTATTGCATTTAGTAATACATATAATTGTCATCGTCATAGACAAATTTGAGAGAAGAAATAAATATTTACTAAGACAATGGTAAACAAATAGGTACTCTATAGAAAAGGTTCTTTAAATTCTTTAAAAATAATTTTTTATTATTACTATTATCACCATCATCATCATTATTATTTGTGTGTGTGTGATGGGTGTGAGTGCATGTGGACGTCAAAGAACAACTTGAGTCAGTTCTCTCCTTCCACATTAATATGGGTTCCAGGAGTCATTCCTGTCACAAAAAAAGTGTTTTTATTTTTTTAAAACATTTAAAAATCACAAATTCATGAAAAAGTTACAAGTACCCTTTTCCCCTGAAGGCTTCTGTCCAGCCTTCTCGTCTGTTCTTCAGGATGTGTTATCCACGAAGAGTGGTATGCTTCTGTTTGCTACAGTGCATACAAGATTACTGACCTAACAGTGACACTTCTCTGCATGTAAACCTCACCTCTTTTAGTTTCTGTGTCTTCTACATCAAGATGACCTATGTCAGAATCTTGTGTTGGGCTGCCTCTCTTTAATTTATTTCAGCTTGCAACATTTTCTTAGTCCTTTGCTGACATTTCTAAAGATGACGGGTCACTTGTTTTGTAGAATGACCTTCATTTAGGGTATTTTCCAGTGATTGTTTGTGATTAGACTTAGCTTTCTCATCCTTGGTGAAGCATTTGCCTTGTGTTAAATGCCAGAAGGTCTCCTTTTTGATACTAGAAATATAATTTTATTGGTATAAGAAGGTCACGTACTCGGTCTAGAGTTCTGTGAGACTCCATCCTTTATAATGTTAACACTTTCTTTAGACCTTGACTCAGCATGCTATGAGGCATAAACTGTGGTAGACAGTCATGCTGCTGTGATGGTGTTGCATGGGGCTTCATAATCTCCACACAGCTGACTTTTGGGCTGCGTGACTGTATGCCATAGGGGCCTGTCCTGAGCACTGTGGGATGTTTATCAGTGTCTTTGACTTAAATATACTAGGCACAAGTACATTCACCCCTACTAATTGCAACCAAAAATGTCTTCAGACATTGTCTAAGTCCCCTGACGGTAAGATTACCATGACTGAAAAGTGCTGCATTAGCTCACTTGGTCCTCTGGCTTGAACCCTGGTGATCCTTAAGTCTTTTATGAAACTGAAAGAGAATAGTTTAGACAAATATTTTTCTACTCTGGTTCCATTCCTGTTTAACTGTAATTAGAACAGTTTACCACATTTACCAACAGCATCTTCAAATACTAAATATTGCTGACATTCTGGGTAAGAAATTTGCCTGATTTAAATTTTAGTGTCCATTTCCCAGCAAGTATCACCGCAGGCAGAAAATTCTTTGATGCTGTTAATCATTCAGAATTTACTAGAAAACAACCCCCCGCAAACAAACAGCTCCCACTTTCCTCTATAATAAATAGACTTTTCTAATACCATCATTCTTCTCATGCCTTTAAGACTTGTTTGCTTTAGACATGTTGGCAAGTAACTACTCTGTCCTTATACTTGGTTTTATACTCTTGCTCACCTTCATCCACTATTCTGTATTCTTATTGAGTTGGAGGGCCTTCAAGAATTAGAGATGTATGTACCTCTTTATTCCCAATGAGCATAGAAGATGGGTAAAAGGTTAATAATGGATGTTCAATGATCATGGGGTGTGGCTTGATTCAGCCACTTGTGCTGGGAGGGAGAACTAAAGATTTAACTATAGGACAGATGGCTACCACACTTGCCTTCAAACTAGCAGGTGGGGACATCTTGAATGACCCTTATGGGGCTAGAGAGAAAAATCCAGGTTGTCAGAGAAGATCTGGGAGAAATTCTGGTGCTCTGCCCTCCCTCTTGTCTCAAAAAGAGGAAAGGTCATTGAATCTTTTCTTGTACTTCCTGAGATCTCCCTACTGTTACTACTTTCCCATTTAGAGACTCTGAGTGATAGACTTTTTTCTGAAAACTTGTGTAAAGGCATGGAAAGCACTTACACACGTCCTGCAGCTATCATGTGACTTTTCTCTTAGAAAGTGGCTTTAAGGGAGGCTGTTCTTTTTCATTCAACACGCTATCGTGAACTCAGTTCTTCTATTTAAATTTTTAAAAATCAGTTTTTTTTTATTTATTAGCATTCCATGATTGATGGCGTCTCCTTTTTCTTAAATCGTCTGTGAACTACTTAGTAGATATTCTTTATTTGACATATTTTAAGGGCCCATGGCAGTCTCACATCATAAGTAGGCACTTTGGGGATGTCAAAGCCATGATCCCTCTTCATAGCTTATCTATGAAGTCAAAGGCAGCACAGGACTTTGTCCAGTTCAGTGAGTTGGAAAGTAGCCAGATTTCACTTCATATCCAGACCTGATTGCCTGAGAAAATATGTGCTCTCCACACGCCAGGCTTCCTTCAAGTGTATAGAGACCGTAATTAGGAAGACATGAAAATACCGAAATAAAAATTGAGAAAAGTAAAAATGTGGCCAAAAGACTTTGAAATGTAGATACATGCTGTTTCTTTCATTCTTTGTGGGCTCCACATGGAGTTTTGGAAGATGTAAAATTTGCTGCATACTCTATGTTATGTCTCTGTGGCCCATATACACGGACATAAGCTGATACTTTCAGGGCTTGAAATATTTCTCCTTAAATAAATCTATTCAGTCCATTAACCATAGCTAATGTTTTCACTCTGGTCGGAGTATGTCACAGCTAACGACCAATGTGCAATGAGAAAGAAAAATGAGTGCATTCATGACTCATTCTCTATTCTCACTTTAGACAAGTTAATTTTCCTTAAATCATCAGGTTCTGTCTTAACCATAGGCCATGTGTGGTTATCAAGAATAAATGTTTGAATGTTTAGCCTTCAGTCTTAAGTTTCACAGTGAGAGCCAAATTCAATTAGCCTGGCAACACAAAAACACTTAATGTGCAAATTAAATTTTTGAAAAACAGCTAATTCTCAGATTGTAAGTTTGGGCTGCCAATGAACAAGACTTTTCTTTTGCTGAACATGCTAATATATTTAAACTAAGAAGATATATTCTCCTTCCAAGTAGTCATATTAGAAATTAAAGAACATATATCATGGCAGGCAGGGTGGATAATTCAAACTTCACCTGAAAACCAGACACTAAAGTAGGACACTCAAGATACCTGCCGTCTTTAAGATCCAATTGAGTAAAGATGATAGGGCCAAGGGTGTGACGGTAGTGTCTTTGGATTCCCCAGTCCTATGAATGAGAGAAAGAATAGCTTAGATTTTACAAAGACTGTTGTTTCATTGACTTTAACATTGAGTTTAAAACTGTTTTTCTCATCTAGAGTGATGGTTAATCTTCATTGTCAATTGACTAGAGTTAGAAGCACCCAGGGACTTAGAGATATACATGTCCAGGTGTGTCTGTGATAGTGTTTCCGGAGACAACTAAATCATGAAGGCTCTGACCTAATCAGTGTGTTGATCTCTTGATGGATTCATAACATGATGGCACGTGACCATGGCGCTCTGCCCAAGCACCCTCTTACACTGTGAACTGGAATGCATCCTCTTTTCAGTTGTTTCTGGCAAGTAGCTGTTCACAGCAACGGGGAAAGTAGTGTACTACATTTGTTATAACTTTATTTTCTTTTGTTTTACCTCGATGGCATAAAATCAATGATTTGAGCACTAAATTCAAATCATCACTGTAACAGAGTCTCGATATTAAAGATTGTAATTTTACAGATTATATTGGAGTATATATCCTTTGGATAGCTCCCTTTCTAATGTTCAGCCATCTCTTTAGAACTTTCCACTACTATAGGTATAATGTATATACTTCTAGACTTTTCCATAGTTACTCATAGGAAAGAAAGGTGTGTGTGTGTGTGTGTGTGTGTGTGTGTGTGTGTGTGTGTTAAAATGAATAATGCTGGAGGTGGTAGTATAGCTCAGTTGGTAGAAAGACTGCCTAATAGGCAGGAAGCCCTGGGTTAGGATCCCAGAACCACATAAAAACAGGTATGGTTGCATGTGCTTATAATCCCAGTACTTGGGAGGTACATACAGGAGGCTCAGAAGTTCAAGGGCAGTCTCAGTTACACAGAGAACTTGGAGCAAGACTGGGATATGTGGGGGTTGGGGGATTGTGAAACAAAAAGAATTTCAAGGTGATCAGGGCTACAGCTCACTCTCCTACTGGTTTTACTGGCACCTCTGTTCTCTCCAGCTGTGTGCGAGCATGCTTGGTGAATCTCAACTTCCCCAACAAGGTGAGGTTGAGAGACAGTTTACATAAATCTTGACTATTTTTAAAAGATTTTCTATGAGCTGCTGGTTCACATTCTTGTCTCTGTTTTCAGTTGAATTTTTCTATCCTTACATGACTTGATTCTAATCTTTTACTGTTACTCATGTTAGAACATCATATCCTATCTCTTGGGTCAGTTCCCTTGCCCTTTACCTGATAAAAGCAACTTAGGGGAGAAACGGTTTATTTGGCTTACAGATCATGGGGGCATACAGTTCATCCTGAGGAGGAAGGCATGGAAGCAGGAGCCTGAGGCTGGCTGCCACACTGCTTTGGCAGTTCAGAAGCAGAGCAAGAACAGGAAGTGGGGCCAGGCTATAAATAAAAGCTCAAAGCCTCCAGGGGTTTACTTCCTCCAGCAATGCTTCACCCTCTAAAGGTTCCATAACTTCCTTAAACAGCGCCACCAACTGGAGAGCAAGTGCTCAAACATACGTGCTCATGCCAGACATTTCACAGCTAGCTCCACATTTGCTACACTGTTAGACCTTTCTGGTACTTCTGTCATTCCTCCCATTTAAATGGTTTTTGATTTTTAGATTTCATTTCACACAGCTTTCCAATTCTAACATCATGCACATTCACCTGAATTTTCTTTTAATAATCTCTTACCATTGGGGAACGTTTTTAAAATATTTATTTACATATTTATTTTATGCATTGTTATTTTTGTGTTTGTAGTATGGGAGTGTGAGCATATAGTGTCATGCTACACAACATCAGAAGATATCTTTTGAGAGTTGGTTCTCTCCTTCTCCATGAGTTCAGAGTATCCAATTTAGGTTGTCAGGCCTATAATATTTAAATGTTAAATTAGCTTATGTTTTTTCTCTGCTGCAAAATTTTCTAGCTCATCTACCTTACTGATCTGAAAGTTAAGTCTTGGTTAGGAGGGCTCAGCTCATTGTGGTTGGTGGTCCTACATTCTGTAAGAAAGTAGGAACCAGTAAGTAGCACCTATCACCATCACCACCCGTGGCCTCTGCATCAGCTCTTGCCTCCAGGTTCCTGCCCAGTTTGAGTTCCTGCCCTGGTTTTCTTCAGTGGTAGACTATAATGTGGACCTGTAAGCCAAATAAACCCTTTCCTCCGCAACTTGCTTTTGATCATGGTGCTTATTGCAGCAATAGAAAACCTAACTAAGACATTGATTTTAGGCCATTATAAGAATTTTGTCTATTCTTTGAAAAGGGTTTGGAGCAGAGAAAGAGCATAATGTGACTTAATATTTAAATGTTATATAATTCAGAAGCTTCCATATAGCTTTCGAATTAAGATGACCGTGCAAGGTAGCCATGGAGGCCGGTAATTCGAGCACTTGAGATAAAAGAGCTAACATGAATTTGAGGCTAACCTGGGCAACAGAGGAATTCAAGGTCAGTCCGGACTACAGAATGAGATTCAGTCTCAAAACAACAACTCACAAAAGCAGCCCAAGATCAGAAATTTACAAGTCCAAGACCAGGCTGAGCAAGTCAGCTTGAGGTCAACATGGGCTATATGTAGTGTGATCTGGTCTCTCCAAAGAAAAGAACAAGAGGATGGAGGTGACAATGTTGTAGCTCGACAAGAACAGAGACAAAAGCAGCAGTTAGGTGGAGACTGTTGCATTTTGAGGACCTGGCAGCAGATGGAGCTGGGACCGGAGTGGAAGCAATGCGAGCGGTGCAGAACTGCGGTTCTAGGATCCGGGGTGTGAATGAGGGACAAAGGAAGAAATCTGAGTTTCACACAGCAGCCTGAAGGATGGAGTCACCTGTGGGGTGGTGACAGATGTGGAGTGGGTACAGTTGCAAGTGTAAGACCAGGATTGCATTTGCGCACGTTGAACTTGCAATGCCTATTTAAACACAGAAGCAAAGATGCTGACTAGATGGCTACACATGCAAAATACAGATGAGTCAGAACCATCCAGGATGGAGCCAGTGTTACTGACAGGTGAGCAAATACACTCTCCGTTAATGAACTGCAAGTTTTTGTACGTCAGAAGGTGCGATTCAGCTAGCTGTGAGGTGAGATAAAAATACCATTTTGTTCTTAGCAGGAACAAGGAGAACTGCGCATAA
Source organism: Mastomys natalensis (assembly GCA_021653895.1). Lineage (NCBI taxonomy): Eukaryota > Metazoa > Chordata > Mammalia > Rodentia > Muridae > Mastomys > Mastomys natalensis. The sequence continues at coordinate 28,862 of JAJTUV010002580.1, read as the reverse complement.
ATTTAGCTTCACAATAGTCAAGGAATAGTGAGGTGTAAATTTTGACGTTAAGGAAAAGTAGTGCTTCCTAAAGGCACGGATGTTTGGTGTGCAGGACTTTCTAATTCTCATAGCAAGCACTTTGGTCTCTTTCGTTAATATCAGCGCTGCATTGGGAGGAATTTCTATCTGAAAGAATAACTCATAAACAGTAAGCACTGGGGCGTCAGGCCAGTGTCTCATGAAATACGTTAAGCAGGTGTGGAACTCTGTAATCCCAAGGATGACATCAAGGTCTGATGTCTTGGATTCTTAAGACCAGACAGGGAACAGCCCAACATCTTTGCCAGAATGACCTCTACGAAGTGTAATATTTCCATTGAAATATTTAGTCATCATGATAGTTTTCCATGGTTTTAATTCATAAAATATGGTTGTTTTTTCAAAGCCACAGGAGCATGGCAAGTTTTTTTTTCAGCTGTCTCCTCCTTTCTCTACATCATTTTTTTGTTTGTTTTATTCTCAGTTAACACTTAATGTGAACAATTCAATTATCGCGTTCTTTCAGAAATACAAACATCTATATGTATTTCTGAATAAGAAAATAGGGGGATATAAAAACACTAGTCTAGCTCATGGGTAAGGGCTACAAATATAACGAAATTATACAGGTAAACTAAGATAAGACATATCCAATGGCTTATGTTTATAATTCATTCATCTATTTCCTCTAGTTAAGAGTGTGTTTTCTGGGTCAACTGTGTTACAGTGGCCCATGTCACCGCATGGTTCCCAGAAAACAGCTCCAGAGGAATCATGTGGGTTGACACTGGAGATGCATGGGCTCTGCCTATTTTTAGCTGTTTTAATTGAGGAACCCCAAACTATGTATTTATGTGAGGAAAAAATGTTCTGCTGTGTTTTCCCTTGGAAAGGACTAGGTGCTTCTCATTTTCTTTTCTTCACTCCCACCACTATAGCTAATATAGTTATAACAGAACAGGATAATTCACTGACTTCAGTGATGTTTTAGTAATATTTTTAGTGTGCCAAATAATGTGCACATGTGTGTTGTCTTCTTTAGGGTTTTACTGCTGTAAACAGACACCATGACCAAGGCAATTCTTATAAGGACAACATTTAATTGGTGCTGGCTTACAGGGTCAGCGGTTCAGTTCTTTATCAAGGAGAGAACATGACACCATCCAGGCAGGCATGGCACAGGAGGAGCTGAGAGTTCTACATCTTCATCTGAAGGCTGCTAGTGGAAGACTGACTTCCAGGCAGCTAGGATGAGGGTCTTAAAGCCCACACCCACAGTGACACACCTACTCCAACAAGTCCACACCTCCAAATAGTGCCACTCCCATAGCCAAGCATATTCAAATCATGACGTGTGATCCCACATATCAGAGAAAATATATGTTTTTTTCCTTCCCTCTACTCACCCCACAGTTCCCTTTTTATTTTTATACTACACACACACACACACACACACACACAAAGTGTAGATTTGACGTAAGAGAAAAAAGTAATATTTATTTAATGTGACCATCTGTGAGTCTACCTATTTTCTTACAAACAATATATAATTCCCTTGTTCTTTAAAGCTGAATGAAGCTCCACTCTATACGCATTCATTTGTTGGTGAACATGTAGAGGATTCTGTACCTTGGCTATTGTGAGTAGTGCTGCAGTAAATACAGAAATGCAAGCATCTTCTGGGTAGGCTGATTTAGATTTCTTTGACTATATGCTCAGGAGTGATATTCATGGGTCATATAGTAATTCCAGTTTTAGTTCTGAAGAATTCCAGAAACCTTTATGATGCTGCTCCAGATTACTGTCCATCAGCTGTAATGACTCAGACTGGGTAAGAGACTTGGTTTGAATTTGAAAGAAAATGTTATTAGAGTTTAGAGTCAGGGAGAAAGGAGATTTCCTCTAGTGATATTTGTGCTAAGTTTATTCCTTCACAGCTCCTTCCCACCTTCTTTGTACATGCATATACACATTGATGCACTTCCATATGACTCAGCTGAAAGTATTTTGTAAGATCTTTTCTTCTTCTTCTTCTTCTTCTTCTTCTTCTTCTTCTTCTTCTTCTTCCTGCTTCTTCTTCTTTCTGCTTCTGCTACTTCTTCTGCTTCCTCTTCCTCTTCTTCCTCTTCCTCTCCTCCTTCCTCTCCCTCTCTTCCCTTCTCCTCCTCTTCTTCCTCCTCCTCCTTCTATGACATTGTCTCACTGTGTAACTCTTGGTTGGTCTGAAATTCTCTATGTAGAACAGGCTGACCTCAAACTCACAGTGACGCTCCTGCATTGGCCTCCCAGGTGCTGCGATTAAAGGCCTGTGCCACCACATCTGGTCAACTTATTCTTATTTTTCATTATCTCTGACCTTCAGGATTTATAGTAACCTGCCAGGATGGGCAAGCTAGTTGTTTGCAGTTTATTGCCTTGATTGGGCCAGTGTCCCTTTGGTTAGGTTGGTGACTCATATAGCTGTGCCCCTTTTCTAGTATTCTTTGTTCCACGTTCCCAAATCCTAAAACTACGACGTTTAAATTTGTGGTACACGGGGCCTTAGGAGCTCACTTCTCCCCATAGCTGGCATGTAGACGTGGCTGGTGATATTTAAACTATTACCTCTCAATGAGATGCAGCCAAAGCTGCCCCCTTAAGGGATTCAATATGCTGAAGGGACAGACACCTGTAGACTTCACCTTTGTTAGAGGCAGGGGGAGGAGGAAAAGACAGACAGAAAGAGAGGGAGGAAGGGCAAGGGTGTTATTGTGGAAGCAGACTGCATAAGGAAACTGAAAGGCAGAGTCAGAGTTAATGGCTCACTCCCGGGAAGGGTACTAGGAAAGCACACAGACACCTCTGGAGTGTCTAAGTGTACACCAACCCTCTATGCCCACTTGAGGGTTCTTGTAGGTGAGAGAATGCTTCCTGTTGCCCACTTGAGCACCCACACTGAGCATTCTTCTCCTGAGTCCTTTGCCACAGGGACACACTTCAACCCTGCACAGAGGTAGTCAAGAGTAGTCCTTGACTGTTCTCTAACGTATGTCTCCAGGCTCCTGGGTGCATGGCAAGTGGGGATGGCGTTATACTATATAGCACCTTCATTTTGCACATGAAGACATTGCACCATTGCCACGTCAGTCACATCCCAGCAACGGACTGACTACACTCTGGTCCCTAGCTCTGAGTTTCCTGTGAGGATTATTACACACTGAGGACAAACTTGAAGTTTGTCTCTGTACTTTGAGCCTAATTCATTTAGCTTTTTTCCTTTATTCTCTGAAGACCTAGAAAAATATTCATAATATTATGCTAAGTGAAAATACATATATGATCCTGCTTTAAAATTATACAGACAAAATTTTAGAAAATGGAAAAATCCTATGTCCCAGCCAATAAATATTCTGCTTTGGTGTCATGAGAAGTAATAAAATGGGTGTTCTGGAGTTCAACTTGTTTGGATTCAAATTCCAGTAGGAAAGTACTTTTTTCTCTATACCTCAGATTCCTCATGAGTAAGGTTTGATGATGATGATGATGTACAATGGCAGGCACACAGTAGGGCTGCTTGTGTTAGACCTTTTTATTATATGCATTTTCAAAGGGTTAGGTTCTCTATAATCTAGACTTAAAGTTTCATTTTAAACTTTCTTATTACTGGTGTGTGTGTGTGTGTGTGTGTGTGTGTGTGTGTGTGTTTTCTAAGGACTGTACTCAGGTTGTCAGGCTTAAGGTCAGGTACAAAAAGAGGCCTTCAGTATTATAGTAAATGCCACATGAGTTATGGCCCAGCATGTTTGCCACAAAAAGTTTTGAAAGTATTAGTTTTCTCATAGGTCAGCTTGTTTGGAGTTCTATTTTCATAACTGCTATGTTTTATCTTTCTTATAAACAAATCATGTCCATTGAAGCTAGGGGTGGGGCTATCATACTGTCCACTTAAGTGGATTTTTTTTTTTCGTTTCCTGTAACACAAGAGAAGCTCTGTCTGTTCTTTGGCTATATTGCCTTGATCATTTCAAAATAAGCCACACGAGAGTTAGGATTGGGACATAGACGTTGAGCATTAAGTCCCATCTCCCAGCACAAGTGTTCAACCTGGGGTAAGGGGAAAAGGAAAATAAGTTTCCAGACAGCAATTCTGACAATTATTTCAAGATAGCTGAAATTCCAAGATACTGAGTTTGTATAATATATTGTTTTTGGAGACAGGATCTAATTTTTCCCAGGCTGCCTCATGGTTGTGTTCCTGAGAGTTCCTATGTTTCTTTTCTCTATTTTCCAAGTTTTAGGACTACAGGCATGTGTCACCATGTCAGCTTTGTTTATCAGCATTGGGGAGCAAACCCAGGGCTTCATGCATGACAGGCAAGCATCTATCATGTGAGTTTCATCCCCAGCCCTCAGGATAACGTCTTGATCCCAACCTCTTACCTACAAAATTAATTTAACATCTAATATTATTTATTCCAAGATTAAATTATACTCTTTCAGAATGTGAATAGTCCCCACCAATATGATATTTAGGTTCTATTTTAAAAGTTGTTAATATACATAAATGACCGTGCCCTGGGAAAGATGTGATAGCTGAGTGACCTTACAGCAGCAGGTAGGTGACTTGCTTCTAAGCATACCATCGTATCACAGGAGGAATCTCTTCATCTTTCCTTGTCTTTCATACATTGGCTGGAACTGAGCAAAAATGGCTTGCTGGTTCTTGTCAACTTGACAAGGCCTAACATTTCCTGACAGTTTTAGACAAGCAGTCCATGCCAAATTCTTAATGGATTTTCAAGGGAAGCATTCTGAGACATGTTGTGACTTACCTGCTGGGAGGTTTTCTGTTGTCTTCAGGGGAAAAGCTAATGATTGCAGGGTTCAGGGGATTGCTAGTCATGGGATCATTGCTGGCTGTTGGCTGTGGCAGACTCTAAGTACTTTTGAAAATCAGAGCCAGGAGTCAGTTGAATATCCTTTCTCAAAATAACGCTGCCTTGAATTACTTACAATTACTTAACTTACTTGCAGGGGAGTAATGTAAATATTTGGGAAAGCCGACTCCCAGGAAACACATATTGGTTTGAAATTCTGAGTATTATCTTGTAAACTCTCTTACAAATGCAAAGTGTGTGGGTAAACCAAATGTGGAAACAGGAACTGTTTGACAGTTGGTAAACTTGCAAATGAAGGACATCTCTGCTGAATCAGTGAACCAAAAAACACCACCAAAAAATGCTATGCCATGAGAGGAGTGCGACATTGTGAGCGATAAGGATAGGGTGGATGCTCCAAGGAAATGTTAGAAAGCACTGGTTCAGAGTCAAGGCAGAGCTACAGGAAGGGCGACGACAGGACAAAGTCTTACTTCTTTCAATAGGTACACAGTAGCTGAATGGTGAAGCCAAGGGGTCTGGGAAGGCACTGAGAATTTCTCAACATCTTCCCAACAGAATGTGTCCTAGAATTCATTTTTATGTCTCATGTAAAATTCCTTTCCATACAGGGGATGCCTCCTTAAGTAATGTGGTTCAAGCAATGATTCTCCTAAGTTCAGCCCTGAGCTACAAAAGTAATAGTAGTAACTAACACACACACACACACACACACACACACACACACACACACACACACAAATAATACCAGTAATTAACACACGGAACGTAAAACTCAATCACCACATTTAAGGAAATTCAGCTCCAAAGTTAAATATTTCTAAAAGTGGTGGCAAGGAATCATCACAGACACTTGCAGAAGAGAAGCAATAAAATTCGGTTTGTTAATATAAAACCAAGCCGGATCAGAGACAGCATGCAGTGTCATTAGATCTTAGGTCATTAGATTATCTTGGCTAGCTCTTTACTTAGATGAGCCATGCTGCTTGCTTTGGGCCTCCAAGCAAACCGTATGTGGCAAGAATTGACGTATGACTACGTTTTCAGTACACCACTTTGTGTTATTTCATAGGCCTCTGACGGTTGGCCTTCCCCCAGAACAGATGCTAGTCGGCTTCATCAATGCTTTCCTTTTCCTTTTGTGATACTTACTAACTTCTTATGGTGGTTTCTATTTAAGTCATTTCTCCACAGCTAGGAGCAACAGATCCTTGGAAAAGAAAAATTAATTTCTCTCAAAGACCAGAACAATGAGTCTTTGTAGGTCAAAGGAAAAGGAAGACCCAAGGGTAGAGACGATCACTGTTCATTCTAAGTCAGTTTTTTCTCTCTCCCTCCTTTCCTTCAAATAAAATCAGAAGTGGGGAAATAAGATTTAGAAAAATATTTGAAGGAGAATTGTATCCCAAGCCCTATAACAGCTCCCTTTTTCTTAGTCAGAGGCCACCAGAGGCTTAAATGATGCTCTTTTGGAGACTCCTGAAGGTATCCACTCTTGAGTAGCTGAAGTGTATCTCCTTCAGTGGTGAGATTTCCAGGCCACACAGAAATGGAAGCAACTTTCTGGTTTTTGCCTCCAAGATGACTAGCTTTGCAAGTCATTAGCTACAGGGCTTACAGCTAGCCACTAATTCCCCCAGACTTAGCAGCAGAACCCGTGCTTAGCATGTGTGAGGACCTGGGTTCAATCTATAGCATCCTTCTCCACAAAATGGAGTAGAGATGAAATGTTCTCAAAGGTCATCTTAGATCAAGATTTCTCAATTTTGCCTTTTTTTTAAAAAAATATATACTTTGGAGGACTATGAAAGAAATTAATTAAAATAATTGTGAATGGCAAATGGAGTAGGGTAGGGATAATCTTGATCAGCTTTACTATATTTATTTTTAAAAAGTTTTGTTGTTTTGGATTTTTTTAGATTTATATTTAATTCTCTCTCTCTCTCTCTCTCTCTCTCTCTCTCTCTCTCTCTCTCTCTCTGTGTGTGTGTGTGTGTGTGTTGGGGGGGTGTAAACTTGTGTGTGAGGTACTCAGGAATCCAGAAGAGGCTATTCGATCACCTGGAGCTACAGCACAGTGGGCATTGGAAACCACACTGCTTTTAACCCTGTCCCGAGTTTAGGACTTTGTACTTCTACCAGCCATTTCAGAAAGTAGTGGATGTGGATTTGGCTGTTGGGTCGTTCATGTTTACCTGTAATCTTAGAACTCGGTAGGCTGAAGGAGCAGGGATACAAATTTCAGGCTAACCTGAACTACGCAGCTAGATTCCCTCCTCAAATAAGCAAACAGGTGTACCGGAAATGATCAAGAGAAGATGATTTACCTTTATGTCTTATATTGTGCCAAATTTTTTTTTCTAACTTAAACTCACCTCATTTTATCTATAATCTGACGTTTTTTCCACTGAGATTTCCTATCACCATGAGAGCAGGGAATTTGAAGACAGCATGGATGAGAGCCCCCCAAGAACGTTAGAATTCAGAAGGCTTGATAATTAGCAAGTCTGGAGTGGAGTGCACATGCGCTTCAGAACAGGAAAACTACTTTACCATGGCCATTAGTAAAATGATTTTTTTTTTTTAATTTTGGGGTTTCGTTTGTTTGTTTCTTACTATAGGCTGACTAGCTTAAAGTACTTTCTGCCTTTTGCAAGCTTTCAAATCTCTTAGAGAAAGAATATAGGAAGACAGGGAGAAAATGTCAGATACACAGTGAGTATTAAAAAAGTCTGGAATACTGATTGAGACATATTTATAGTAAATTTTATTTGTCTTTTATTGGAAATTCTGATTTAACTGTGTATTTAGTGTGTTTAGTTTGTAAATATAGCAAATAACTATATATGAAAAGATAATTCATGTTTGGTTTCCAGTGAGTTCAGAGGGTATCCTGTTTCTTGTACAGAAAGGCTCAGTCTGAGCATTGTTGACATGTAAGGCTGCATGAACCTTTGTTTTGATGGTTGTCAATAGTAGAGTCTGTGCTTAGCATGCTTGAGCTCCAGTTTAGCCACCAGCTACTTACACACACACACACACACACACACACACACACACACTGACATTCTGGCTTAGATATGCCTTGTTCTGGTGGTTGGTGTATTGTAGGAGCTTAGTAACATTTCTGTTTTGTTTTTGTGTTTCTTTATCAGATTTGTGTGTGTGTGTGTGTGTGTGTGTGCATGTGTGTGTGTTAAGTACATACATGAATGGTCCCTAAGGAAGTGATGAGCCTCTTTATAGGTGCTGGGAATCAAAGCCAGTTCCTTTGCAAGAACAAGTGCTCTAACTACTGAGCCATCTCTTCAATCCCAATGTCTCTGGTTTTTATTCATACACTACAATATTCTGTGAGCACAATGGGGAGTCACCCAATGCATGTTTCTCAGAATAGACCTCTGTAGTCATCAACCCTGACTGTACTGTCTTGACCTCTGTGGCTGCTCCGTAATTAATAGTTGATATGATTTGAAAGGCAAACATGTCAAAATGGGAAGTCTTTGAAAGAAAAGTCTAAAAGGTGAAACGTTTCTGGCAGGCAGAGTAGAGCCTTCTGAGTTTTGTTTTGTTTTTTTTTTTTTTTGATTTGAACAAATTAAAGTTATTTATTTTTATTCATTAATATCTTTTTTTTCTTTTTTTTAATTGGAAATTTTATTTACATTTCAGATGTTCTCTCCTTACCCCATTTCCCCCCATCCCTCCCAGGAACTCACTATCCCTTCCCCCTCCTCCTGCCTCCACGTTGGTGTATCCCTCACCCACCCTCTCCCGTATCTCACCTCCCCACCCTTGAATATCCCTCCCCACGACGCCCAGCCTTCATGGGACCAAGGATCTCTTCTCCCACTTATATATAGCTCCCTTGCATATATAGCTGGAGCCATGGGTCCCTCCCTAAGTGCTCCCAGGCTGGTGGTTTAGACCCTGGGGCTCTGGTTGGTTGGGATTGTTGCTTATCTCATGGTGTCGCGAATCCTTTCAACTCCTTCAGTCTTCACTCTATCTTCTCCATGGGAACCCCATGATCAGTTTGATGGTTAGCTGTGAGCATCTGCCTCTGAGTATGTCAGACTCTTGCAGACTTCTAGGAAGACAGCTATATCAGGCTCCTGTCAGCATGTACATCCTGACATCCACATCAACGTCTACCTTTGGTAACTGCACATGGGATGGATATCCAGTTGGAATGGTCTGTAGACGGCCCCTCCTTCAGTTTCTGTCCTGCACTGTGTCTCCATATTTGCCCCTTGAGTATTTTGTTACTCCTTCTAAGAAGACTGAAAGCAATATAAAGCAAACCAGTAGCCAACATCAAACTAAATGGAGAGAAACTTGAAGCATTCCCACTAAGATCAGGGACTAGACAAGGCTGCCCACTCTCTCCCTACCTATTCAATATAGTACTGGAAGTCCTAGCCAGAGCACTTAGACAACAAAAAGAAGTCAAAGGAATACAAATAGGAAAGGAAGAAGTCAAAATATCACTATTTGCAGATGATATGATAGTATACTTAAGTGACCCCAAAAACTCCACCAGAGAACTCCTAAATCTGATAAACAACTTCAGCAAGGTGGCAGGTTATAAAATCAACTCGAACAAATCAGTAGCCTTCCTCTACATGAAAGATAAACAGGCTGAAAAAGAAATTAGGGAAAATGACACCTTCACAATAGTCATACATAATATAAAATACCTCGGGGTGAATCTAACCAAGCAAGTGAAAGATCTGTATGACAAGAACTTCAAGTCTCTGAAGAAAGAAATTGAAGAGATCTCAGGAAATGGAAAGATCTCCCATGCTCATGGATCGGCAGGATTAATATAGTAAAAATGGCCATCTTGCCAAAAGCAATCTACAGATTCAATGCAATCCCCATTAAAATACCAACTCAATTCTTTACAGAACTAGAAAGAGAAATTCTCAAATTTATTTGGAACAACAAAAAACCCAGGATAGTGAAAACCATTCTCAACAATAAAAGAACTTCTGGAGGAATCGCCATCCCTGACCTCAAACTTTACTACAGAGAAAGTAGTGATAAAAAGGGCTGGTATTGGTACAGAGACAGGCAGAAGATCAGTGGAATAGAGTTGAAGACCCAGAAATGAACCCACACAACTATGGTCATTTAATCTTGACAAAGGAGCTAAAACCATCCAGTGGAACAAGGACAGCACCTTCTGAGCTTTTTGAGCAAGAGACTTCTTGATCTTGAGAAAGACAAGCTGTTCTCAGACTGGTTTTCCTACTGGCAAGATAGAGGTGTGAGACTGAGGACTGGAGCAGCAGCTACATGGGAATCTCTTTTGCTTCACAATTTGCAAAGCACTCTGCCTGCATTTTCTAACTTAATTGCCACCAAATTCATATCATTGACAGGACATTTTTTTCTTTAGATATTTTTATTGCAAATAGCAATCATCCTCAGACATTGCAGTGAGATGAGCTTTGAGTATATTTTCTACTATGAAACAAACAAACCTTCTGTCAATTTGAGTTTTTTCACTCCTCAAGCTGTGATGTTGTCAGTAGGCCTGGCAGCTGTTTGATTTATGGGCAAAGAAGAGCCTTCTGTCCTTGGCAGAGAGGGGGTGTAAACCTGGGCTCCCTTCTGTCTGGGATCCAGCACGGACATGTTTCTCTTACCTCCTCAGATGAATACAGCATTACAGAAACGCTAAAACAGTTGGCTGTCATTTCAGCTTGGCATTGTCCCCTCACAATCTCTTCAAAGTCTATTTGTGCTGCTCGGGGTCATTCTTTGACCACTCTGTTCTTTCCATCTGCGATGGCCAGGTGGCTTTTTCTGATGTGCCCACCTCCCAGCTGCTGTTTCTGTTCATGGCAGGATCTGAGCTGTCCTGTGGGGAAGTTGCATATTTGGGGGCATTATGAGGTAATGTGCAAATATTCTCCTTCCCCCTCAAACCAATGTCTCCTGCTTTGGGGGTTTTCAGGTCTGACTTAGGTTAGGACAAAGTTGAGAGTAAATTAGTTGATCCAACAAAAATAGAAGGAATAACTAACTGTCCTTAAACACTCTATGTAGACCAGGCTGGCCTTGAACTCACTGAGCCTCCTGTCTCTGTTCCCAAGTACTAAGAGTAAAGGCCCTGCTACCATGCCCTGTGAAAAATTTTTTAATATAGAAATGTGTGCATTTTAACATGGAATAATGGTTTCTGATGTGTTATCATGCAACTGAAGGAATAATCAGGTCCCACTGATCATTTTAAGGGAGCTATAAATGCTTGTGACTTTAGCATTTAAGTTAAAAAATGGGAGTAAGTCTCAGAATTTCTGGCATAGCAAGATAATTATTATTTTAAAATTTTGTTGATATACTATTCTACCCATTTTGAGTTTAATTAATATATATCTATCCAGGCTTACATAGGTAGTTAATCGATTGGTTTACTCTTGGTGGTGGGAATTGAACTCAGGGTCTTTCCACAATAACCATGCACTGTAACCTTTTCTACCAGCTTGGAAAGAACCCAGAACTTTGTATATGCTCTATCGCTGAGCTGTACCCAGACTCAGCATTTATTTAATTATTCATTTTTGTCTATTGTGGTAGGAACACACATATGGAGGTCAGGACAACTTGGCATGAGTTGGTTCTCTCCTTGCACCATGTAGATCTTGGGATCAAAGTAGATTGTCAGGCTTGGTGACAAGTGTCCTTACCCACTAAGTCATCTTGGTGGCTTCCAGCATTTAGCTCGAAGAGATCTATTTGTTATCTCACTTTATACTGTACAAGCCTATAATTTTGCTTCATTTTAAATGAATTAGTAGCAGAAATGCCAAACACATCTTGTATGTGGAAACTCTGCTCTGTTATAGAGGTGGCTGAAATGCTGTTGAGAAGAATTCAGAGGGTGTATAGGACTTAACAGCCAAAGAAGACCACACTAACCAGTGACCTAGGGGGAGATACCATCCATGTTATATGCTCAACATCCAGGTTAATGGAGATTTAAATTCTCTGAAAGTTTGAGTTACAAATAGATATTTCAAAGTGACTTAGTGCCTGGCATGCTGTCTTTGAAGTAAAATCACAGGCGTTCTCTCTCGTCTATGTAGAGGGTGTTACACTGTCTGCAGCCATAGTTTGATGCCACCTTTAAGTTCACTTCTGTTTGAAACAATGCTCTGAGGAATCCTGAGGGAGTTCCATTTCCCTCCTGTTGACACCTGGTTTGTTTTCTCAAGGGCTTAGTCTTCAAAAATAGGAGAAGAGGCAGGATTTGTTTAGGTTTAAAGATACAGTCTTTCCTGACAGAGCCTCTGTTGGGTATTCTGGTGAGGGGACACTATGGAGCTGGGGAGATGAAAAGGAACAATCTTTTCAGTTTCCCTGATCAAACTTGTGCCTGAAATACAGACAGAACCTCAGCTCTTCCTGTCCTCACCATTAATCTTCAAAGAGTCAGTCTTCATTACTACTTGGACAATTAGTCACCATCTTTCATCACGTCCGTAGCACTTAAAGCCAGTCTCAGCTTGGAAAGGAAACCTGTTGTTTTATACACTAATGGACAGTGTTGTCTCTCCTCACCAGTGGTTGCCATTGGAAACCAGAGGCACCATGCAGTTTAGGTGACCTTGACTTTATCTAAAATTCTGAGGCCAAGAAAAATTAGTAGTTATTTATTAGAACTAATTAGTAAGTAATAATTACTTATAACTAATAATAATTAGAACTAATTATTAGAAATTAGATTTTTACAGATGGTGAGATACCGTGTTCACTGAAAATGTTTCCTGCTAATTAAACCAAGAAAATAAATGTTTATCATAATTGACTTTGGGGGACCAAAGTTTTAAGTTTCATTACTAGAGTTTCTTAAAGGAAACAATTTCTTAATAAAAACAAAACAAAACAAAAAAAACTCTTAAAATGGACATTTAAATACATAGAGCTATGTTCCTTATCTTGTCAGCTCTACCCAAGCTTCCTTTTAGCCTGAAGTATGCATGGCTCTTAGAACCACTCAAGTTTATTGGCTTGTTCACACCGAGCATGTTTTTATGATTTCTTCTTTGGTTTGACTGAATATCTCCTCAGAAAACCACGCTGCTCTTTGGGAGGTAAGCTGTCTCCTTCTCCCTGAGGCTTGATGACTTTATTGATATGGTACCAATGCTGACCAAGGAAAGGAAGAGCGAGCACTAGAAAACCAGAAAGAAAGGTGTTTTTACTAACGGACAGGCTCTTGGCATCAGATTTTTAGAAGCTACTGGCTCAAGCAGCCAATGGAGGAAATATGCCACATTGGTGAAAAGAATGTGACTCTTCAAATTACAGCTGGCAGAAAACTGCCACTGGGTTTACATTTTCGGGAGAACGTCATCTTTGGCCACAGTGCAATGAAAGATTCATCATCTTCGTGGGTGACACGGGGACAGAGTAAGGTTTAGTCTCCCATTGCCATGGGGATTGATGGTTATGGGAAGAAACCATGCAAAAGTTGGCAGTTCTGATTACTGAGCTGTCGGGCTGTCCAAGTACAAGTTAAGGGGTGTGAGCCCAGGTAAACGAAATGTTCACCACTGAAGAAGCCATCGTGGGTTTGAATTGACCGAGGCACATCTCAAACTACCAGGGCCTTGCCCTTGAAGACAGCACTGTCTCTGTAAATGGCTGCAATGCAGGTCAGATCATTGACATTCTGGACTAAGCATGCAAGAGGGAGACTTTCCTTAGATGGGCAGTGGTTACATCCGCAGCACTCTGTTCACAAGAAGCACAGTCAGACCACTGTGGAGAATTGGGGCTTTGCCTCGTTTAATATAAAAGCTTGTCATATTTCATAATGATTGGAGCTCCAGACATTACCTCCCGTCGTGGTTAGCAGAGATGCCATAACTGTGAAGAGAAGGATTTGAATAGTGAATAGAACAAGGGGCAGATTTATTCTCTTAAGAATCTAGGTATATCAGTCTCTTTAGAGATTGAAAATTTTGTGATTTGAAGAAAAATTGCTTAATTATAAATAGAGATCTCTTAAGTTTTGGGTTGTGATTTGAAGTCCAAATTACACATTTAGAAAAGAGTCTTTAAAGGACACTGTTGTTGGATCACCCGCTATTACAACAAATGCACTGTGATATTTGAGATGTTTTCAATTTGTAGTAATGAAATGATCTCTTGAGCTTGATCAAATGATCAGATCCATTTGTTGCTGTTGGTAGATACAAAATACAGGCTTATTCAAAGGCATACATGAAGAAAGCAGATGCTTTGAACAGAATGATGTGTGAAAAATCTATCATTCATTAACTGTACGGTGGTAAGAAGAGCCTTGGGACTTTGTAGAATAGAGTTTGCAAATGTGTCGGGCTCAGGAGCTCAGCAATTTCATTTAGTCAATGGCCAACAGAGTGTGCCAAGCACTGTGTTGGGTGCTAGAAATAAAATAATTTAAAAGTGAAGTCCTGCTTTCAAGAAGCTCCAACTAGGCAAATAAACATCCAACCGCCACAGTTACAAGTGAATAAGGTCCCGGTGAATTAGGAAAGCAACATCTCAGTCAGGAAGCCAACTCAAAGGGCAGTGCCTGAGGTGATGTTTATTGGATGAGAAGGATTACTGTAGAGAGGAAAAAGGCTGAGATCTAAAGGATCAGATAGCAAAAGGTGTTCTCAGGGAATGAAAGCAGTTGGCATAATTAGGATCTTGGGAAGTGGCAAGAGAATGCTGAGAGTTTGTCCAGTATGGCGGTTTGAATAAGTATGGCTCCTATAGGCCTTGGAATGACCTTAGTCATGTTGGAATGCTTAGTCATGAGGAATGACAAGGCTTGAGAAGAAATAGGAGGTGTGGCCTTGCTAGAGGAAGTGTGTTACTGGGGGTGGGTTTTGAGGCATCAAAAGTCCAAACCAGGATCAGTATCTCTCTCTCTTCCTGCTACCCATGGATCCAATTATAGAACTCTCAAATACTTCTCCAGCTCCATGTCTGCCTGTGTGCTGACATTTTCCCTGCCGTGATGACAATGGACTAAAATTCTGAACTATAAGCCAGCCCCAATTAATGCTTCTCTTATAAGAGTTGGTATGGTCATGCCACCTTGTCACAGTAATACAACAGAGACTAAGACAGACAGCCAGTCAAGGTCATGGGGAAGGGAAAGAGAATGAGCACAGAAGAGTTTATGTGAAATATTTCTGTGAGAACTGAAGAGTTAGAGAGTCTGCACTGGGTCTAGAGTGCTCGTTAAAGATTGGAGAGGTGGGGGAAGAGGGCACATGTCAGGCTGGAAGATGGCCGAATAGAACTGTCTCCACCTGGCAGCTCTGCCCATTTTGTCTCAGCTTCAATTTCATGATGGGCTGAAAATCAATATAACTCCCTTTATGCTTGCTGGATGCTCTTTAATTAGCCGTAAATTCTGGAGTTATACAAATAATATCAATATCTTTACAAATAAACAACAACAACAACATAATAATAAAACAGCTCCCTAAAGGGTCACAAATTATTTAAATTTCCTTAAATTGTATTACTCAAAGTAGTACTGGGTTAGACATGCTTTTCTTCTACAAATATATAAATTAACAAATTTTCGAGTCAAAGTTACTTGAAAAGTACATCTCAAATTTTAGACAGATCTGTGGCATTCATACCCTAAGCCAGTCTGCTTCAGCTCCATTACATGAGGTGCATGGCTGGGCTGACAAGCTAGGCAATAGTATGTGATCAGTTGGCTCTGTAGCAGTTTCAAATGGCTGGGACACCAAAGACGAGAGCTCTCACAGGCCTGTGCAGGCTCCTCTGTGGCTTTGCTATGCAGAAATGAGAAGCTCAGCACAAGCTTTCTGCTAAGTTGGGTATTTGTGTTTAACAAGGGTCACCTGTGGCAGATGATGGCCCGCCCAAGCCCAGTGAGTGGGACTGCAGCTTACACAACTGCAATGTTTGTAGCTGGTTCCACCAGAAGGGGAGAGTAATGTGAAGCAGAGACACTCGGAGAACGATGTTTCCAGTGTGCTGCACACCATGTAGGATCTCCAGTGTGCTTAGTATTTACTGAGTAAAGTGCTTTTGAAAATTAGATGCACAGTTTGGAGTTTTAAAACCACTTGGAAGGGAGGAGTTGTGGACTGTAGGATTGAATCCTCCATTCTGTCCACCACTGCCTTTATTGGAACCCCTCCCTTTAGACACTGTCCGGAAGGCTCCGAGCCAAGCTGCTCCCACTGGCTGTTCCATTCTGTCCCTAATGTTCAGGAAATTGTCTGAGAGTATTACTATTATTCCCATGTTATATTAAAACCAAGGTTTAGAGAGGTAAAATGGTTTTGTGTGTGTGTGTGTTCCTGTGGTTTAGTTTAATGTAAAAATGTTAAAATTGAAGGACATTTAGAGATAATGTCTTTCACCAAAACTTAGATGGCTAAACTATGAGAGACAATTAATAAGCCAGGAATACATCCTTGCCAATATCAAAATAGGGTAAGAGGTTTGCTGGAATCCCTTGCTTTATTGTTTCCTAGGAAATCGGGCCCTCTCCTGCCAATCTTACAATTTCCAATAAGTATTTGAATGCATAACTTCCAAAATTTCTAAGCATTCTTGGTAAGCAGGATATGTTCACAGGCTGGATGCAGCCAGTGACTCAGCTGTGGTCCACCCTTGACTTCACAGTGAGGGATGAGGTGAGGGACCCAGCAAGTCTTAGGTGCTGCCTCAGTCCACCTGCAATGCACAGTCATTGTCTTCCACAAAACCAGGCCGGTCAATTTAGCAAAGCACTGCTTTAAGCTTTTCAGGGAAATTGGTAGACTTGAAAAAAGATTTCTGGACCGGAGAAATGGCTTAACAGTTAAGAGCATTGTCTACTCTTCCAGAGGTCCTGAGTTCAGTTCCCAACAACCACATGGTGGACTGACAACCATCTGTAATGGGATCTGATGCCCTCTTCTGGTGTGTCTGAAGAGAGTACAGTATACTCATATATATAGAATAAATAATATCTTTAAAATAGATATTAATTGTTTACTTTTTGACACATCCATTCAAAATATATTGGTTAAAATATTAATTTTATATAGGTGCATATTCCTATGTGTATGTGTGTGTGACTGTATAAGTCAGGGGTCAGTGTTAAGTGCTTTCTCTTTTGCACACAATATATGTTGTGTGTGGTGTAATTTTTTAATGGAAATGCAGGCAAGGTAGGATGGCCATAATACTTTGAATTGAGTAAGTGCTAAGAAATATTTGTTAACTGGTTTCCTGATTACAGTAGTAAATAGGTTTGTTGATAATCCTCCTGTTTTTAATTGAGATATTTCTTCTTTTCTTGTTAATTTATTCTTTTACAATTTCATACATATAAAAATGTTCATTGACTGTATTTTCCCAACCCATTATCCTTTCATGCTCCTTCCCACCAAACCCTTTTGTCTTCCCAACAAGTCCCCTTATAAGTTCATGCCCTTTTTTCTTAAAAAAAACAACAATAACACAAAACAAAAACCCTTAATACTTTATTGGGTAATATGTAAATTGAAACAAAATAAATAAATAAAACAAAATAAATTCCACTACATTTCCAAGGAGTCAATAGAAAGTGTATTTTATTCATTCATTTTAGACCAGTAGTATTTGGTTTTACCCTCGGTCTCTGGGCTATCTAGTCTCTGGTTCTCAGTCACCTGAGCAGTGTCAGGTTCCAGCTTATGAACTGGGTCTTACATCAAATCAGATATTTGGTTGGTTATAACCACAAGGCTTGTGTCACTGTTGCTCTAGCATATTTTACAGGCAGGACTGATTGCAAGTCAAAGGTTTTGAGGAGGGTTGGTGTTTATGTTTCTCCTTTTGGTAGCCTGAAAATACCTTTCCATGTCAAATACACTGGAACATGGGGGTGAAGGTCCGTGTAGCCACCAGCTGGACTTCTCCATGTTCAGTGAATTGTGTGAGTGTTGTCTTCACCAGTGGGGCCTCCTGTCAGTTTGTGGAAAGCAACCTATTGTCTCAGCAACAGCCTGGGTTATTTAGGGATTTCCACAGGATCCATTCGGATTCCAACAACTCAATTGTATGACATCCATTCCTGGTACTAGAAATGTTCTGATAAGAGGTGGCCAGTTGGGGGTTCCATCTTCCTCCTCATGAGACTGCATTAAGCTCAACTTCATATACTATAGGAAGGTTTCACTGCGCTAGGTTTCCATACTGCCCCTCAAATGCCCTTCAATTCCAGCTGTCTCTCCCTCATTTCTTCTTTCAATCCCATCTCCCTCTTCCTTCCCACCTCTTCCTCCTGTTCTCATCTGCTTCCTTCCACCCCGGCTCTTGTCCACCCATAAGATCTATTCTATTTCTCCCTCCCTCCCTGGAAGATCCATGTGACACCCCCCCCACCAAGTTCCTGGAAAGTGCATTTTAAAGTGAATAATCAGATTTTTTTTATTTTGTGTGAAATTGTCACAAACTTGCACAAATGATCAGAATGGAAGAAAGCTAGGCTAGGCTGAGGCAAAGACAAGGTTAAGTCTCGGTTAGTACAGTGATCGGGTTTCTAACATTCACCACCTCACAGTAGCCCTCTGTAACAGTCGATGTGAGCTTCATTTCTCAGAGAAGGGGCTTGCAAATCAAGATCTTGATCTGTCCTCATGGTTTCTGGAGACCAGAGCTAGAAGCTGCACAAAGATGCATTCTTCATCTGGAGTGACAAGTAGGAATATTGTTTCCCTGCTCTGTCCCCAGGCACGACAGGTCCCAGTGTCTGCTTGTTCAGTTTCCTGTATTCGTGTATTAAACTAAGGCAAGCTCTGTCATTCCATTGGCTGTAATGGTCTTGCTACTGGTGAGTCCTGCTGCACTGGAATGTTCCAGAGCTTCACTAATGGTGAGGCTAAGCAGAAGGTGCAGAAACTGGGTCCAGAGAGGTATGTTGGCAGTAAGGAGCTTAATCAACCCACCATCACAGAGCAAAGCACTGTTTCTGATTTGCAAGGGGCAGTTCTTCACGTTTGAAAGCCCCTAGCTCAGATGCTCTCTAGAAACAGAGAGTGTGGTTTTCAACAGCGGCCTGGGAAGGCTGGAGAGCTGGCTATGAAATCTCCTCATAATAAAGTTTTCTTTAGCCAACTATTTTTCTTTCCTCTCTCTGCAGGACTATGAATCAATTGTAGGGCCTCAAGCATGCAAGTGCTCTATCACTCCATTAACTTCCTCCTCGAATTTTAAAATAAGGCCAGCTGCTTGTTTTTGTAAGCTTCTCCTCTACAAGCTAACGCACAGGTATCTTAGGTCTACGGCACAATTCTCATTTCCTACAAAGATAAATATGCCAGCAGTGGGGGTGCTCCAGTACTGGAGTATAAGTGTAGAATAATTTCAGATAGAAATAAGGAAATACACATCTGATTGCAGAATAAAAGTGGGTTGGAATAATGGGGAACTAGAATCACATTTAAAAGCACTGGTGAAAATCTGAACTATAAAATTCATCACCTCTCATTATTACATCTACACGAAAGACATTTCAAACAATGTTGGGCTTCTTGGACGATACTGATAAAATCATCTTAAGAGTACATGATTCTTAAATTTATAAATACTCATGCATACTTTTATAGTAATAGCTACTGGAAAAGTGAAAGTATTTGCAAAGCCCATGCAGCAGGATTCCTTTTCATTTTAGTTGGCTCTGTGTTGGTAACAACAGGACTCTCAAGATCTGTCAAGATTCAGGCCCTTTGCCCTAATTCCTTCCTCAGTCTGTCATCGTAAATGTGAGATATTGTGCATTTGTATTACATCTCGTTTGGTGCAAACAGGAGCAGATCACTTGCATATTCCTCTTTTCAGCTCAATTTCCCATCACCTGGCCTGAATGACATCATAACTGTGACTTCTGGGAAACAGTTGGCCCAGCCATGGAAAGGGTTTTTATTACGTGTGGTCCAGCACACTGTCTTATCAGGTGAATTTGTATTAAGTCTGGATAAGGCACACAGCAATGAATGCTGTGTGTGCTTTCTGTCATATCTTGACTTGTCATACTAATACTAACTGGAAAAATCGTACCATCTGTGGAAATCAAAGAGTGAGCATCTCATGGTTATTTATTTTTAAGTTGTCACGCACTGCCACACCAAGGGCATGTTCCCCTGCTTTCCTGAATTACCCTATTTTCTACTTCTCTTCCTTTTCTTTTCTTTTTTTTTTCTAATTCTCATCTTATTTCGTCTCTTCTTTCTCTTCTTTTCTTATTGTTTGTTATGTCATTTTTTCCCTTCCCTTCCCTTCCCTTCCCTTCCCTTCCCTTCCCTTCCCTTCCCTTCCCTTCTCTTTCTCCTCCTCCTCCTCCTCTGCCTCCGCCTCCGCCTCCTCCTTCTCCTTCTTCTTCTCTCTTTCACTCTCTCCCTCTCTCTCTCTCTCTCCCACTTCCCCTCCATCTCTGTCTCTGTCTGTCTCTGGGGTGTGTGCATGTGCATAACTCCCCCTATTGCATCAATTAGGACCTCTTGTGTGAATGTGCGTGGAGGAGTATTCACTTGAGGAAGGACAATTTACTAGGGAATGGACCACCAAGGAACACGACCCCTACCCAGGAACCATTAGCTTGCCTGTCACTCCTCAGAGGAAAATGGGGCTTCCTGAGTGCTTCTTGTATCCATAATGTCGTGTTGATGGGCCCAATCTTGTGCAAGTAACAACTCCTGCAACGAAATTGTGTGGTATCTTCCAATTGGATGTTACCATCTCGTTTTGGTGGGCAACCAGGAGCAACAGCAGCACCTTGCATTATATTGTGGCCTCTGTGATTTCCCTGAATGTGACTCAGAAGGTGATATCCCCACACCTGGCACTGTTTCATTTAATAACCTATGTCTTCTGAGAACAGTGTAGCCACCCACTTAGGGTACTTTTGAGAGGTATTTCTCAGTAGTGGCTTGATTTTTATTTCGGTGTTGGGAAGAATATACCACACACTTGTTTAAATGTATAGATGCTAAAATTTAAAGACTTCTTTTAAATGAAGTTCTAGGGATTGACACAGGGCATCACACAAATGCAGCATGGCCTGAACTACCAAGTTTCATTCCCAGCTCCAACAGTGGAATCTTACAGTTTCTCTCTACAATATATTTGAAGGCTAGTGTCATACCTAATACTTCTAACTATTTTTAAGGTCCTATTATAAAATCTGTACCCATGCTGTGGGGGAGAATTCAAAGAGCTGGAGGCATTCGTCAGAGGTTATTTGGGGAGAAGGTAAGATTGGCCTGTCAAGTTGGTTAGCTGCCTGCTCACAACCAAGGAGAATCAGCTTCAGCTTTCGCAATGAACTTATCCAGAATTTATCTAGTTTGTTACTAACCTTCTCATTGCCTTTTGTTTTTCCTGTTTATTTTTTTCCTAGAATTTCTGGCAAAATCTTATAAATTCGTCATCTTCTGTTCCATTTAAAAATCTTAGTTGTTATTATCGTATATGTGTATGTGTGTGGTTTGTAGCAGGTGGTTGGGTTATAATGCGTGCGTGTGTGCGTGTGGTGGTGTGTGTGTGTGTGTGTGTGTGTGTGTGTGTGTGTGTAAAGGTTCTGAAGTCAACTCTTCAGAGCTGGTTCTCTCTTTCCACTTTTATGTAAGTTCCAAGGATTGAGCTCAGGTTGTCAGGCTTCCCCAGTCAATGGGTAAATGCCCTTACCCGCTGTGGAGCCATTTCACCACACACTTTCTCTTTCCTTCCCTCTTCTTCCTAAAGATTCTATAACTTCTCATCCCCATCTTATGACTCTAAGGGCTTTTGAGAGTTTGTATCACATTTTCACAACCATTATTATTAATCCTGGGAAAGACCCACCTTTGTAGGAGTCTGAGTAACTTGCAAGCTTACATGTGACCATGCTTGCTGTGTCTTCCCATGCCCTCGCTTCTGTGTTCCCTCACTTAGTTCAAGTATACAAAGACACACCACTTGTGCATTCTGAGTCCCGTGCTAACTGTTCAGTCATCACAAAAGTGACTCAGACAGCTTTTGCCTGCAAGCACTTTATGATCTTGTGGGCTGAAAGAAGTGGTAAGTGCTGCAAAGCTGTCATACAAAATTAGTATAATTTCTGTTTCCATTTTTACACTTTACTTCGCTTCCATTTTATCTTATGCTTTCCAAATCACTGTGCCGTAGAATAATGGAGGACAAAAAGGGAAAAAAGCAAAGCTGCAGCTGAAGACACTCTTCTGTGGCTGTTGAGTAGGTGTGCTGCACACTACACAGGGCAGATGCTGAGTTCCCACCCCGACTGGGTGGGTGATACCGGCCCGGCGATGTCTCTTTTAGCTTCACAGTTGTCCATATACTCTGATGAAGCACTAACGGTCTTTGACAGCTATCTCCTGCCCAGAAAGCTCCCCTAGAAGGCATATAACTAAACTCAGCTGAAAAACAAGTATTCTGTAATTCCTGACAGTAATGATGGCTGTCTTTTGGCAGTCACTGTACCAAAGTTAGAGAACCTAACAGTACGGGAATTGTTACAACACGTATTACTATACATGGTTAATGCCGTCATGATGTGTAGGGGGCCCTCTCTAAAATCTTCTTCTGTAAGTATATTCATGAATCTCATCAGTTAGCCCCATGAAAGAAAACAAATTAGTGGTTTTGTATAGAAATTTAGGGAAAAAAACTGAGCAGTTAATTTCTTTGAGATGTTCGTTAGCAGTTAATTTCTTTGGAATGCTTGTGTGGTCTCTTAGCCAACATGACTGATGACTAATTCCTGGTCTTGACAACAGTTTTTCCCTGGCTCAAATATGTTCTTCACAAATCAAGAAGAACTCTGACCAGTGAGCAGTTCTGTTAGACACACTGCAAGTTTCAAGGTCACTGTTTGTTTGTATATATATATTAATATTTATAATATTATTCTTTGACATCATCTCTATGGACTGTACTTGAGGCTGTTACCTCATTTGAGCACAGAGAGATCCCTGACTACATCAACACAGCAGTAACTGTTACAGAAATATCACAGGCCCGGGCTCTCACATGAGAAGTCTCTGGCCAAGAGGGCTGCTGAGATGAAGGCTGTGAGGAAGATGAGCAAGCCAATATCCTTATGAACTGAGCTTTATTTCGAATAAAAGAAAAGGAAACAAGAACAAGACTGACTTCACCTCAAACTCCAGCCTGTTTTCTTTACAGAGGCCGTTTTCGTTTGACTAAGCACAAGCAAGCATTTCTTGTCCTAGCTTTTATTGTCCCATACTTTTAAAAGAACAATGATTTCCTTGTGATCCCCTCCTCCAGTAATTTCTATTGTTTTGGAACAGAAATATGATTTGAAATAACTCTAATACTTTGGATTATATTCGTAGACTTGGCTGGTTGGGGTGAGCTGTTCTTATCCCAGCTGGAAGTAAGTGGAGGAAGCGGCGAGCCATGCCAAGCCTGTCTGTCTTTTTAGTACTGCCTTCATAATGCCTTACTTGGTGATGTGTGGGCATCCCTCTGTTATGATTCAGGACTCATGGGGAAAGAACATTGGGCCTTTGCTCAGGGAAAGGCTACAGCCAGCTGGCCATGGCCTCAGGCTGAATGGGTTCCTCTTTACCATCTCTGAGTGGTGGTAGCTAGAAATAAGCCATGGTGAAGTTTTCAGACCCATAGATCTGCAAATGCTGCCAATCAAGGCAGTGTGGTTGTGGGTGTGTGTGTGTGTGTGTGTGTGTATGTGTGTAGTGTGTGTTATGTGTGTGTGTAGGGGGTGGTCTTAGTCCTTGCCTCCTTCGCTCCTTCTTTCTTTCCTTTCTTCCTTCTCTCTTCCTTCCCTCCATCTTTATCTTATTCCTAGCTAACCTATATTCAAAAGGATGTGTCCCAATCCTTAAACTTCATCGAACTTCTCACATGTAGTCAGCACAAGATGGTAACTCACAATGTGTTAGGAAGATCCTGTGTCAGCACTAAGAGGTAGCTTAGAGGTAGTCTCTGTCATATAAGACCCATGAACAATCCATTATGGTGCCACTAAATAAACCCAGTGTGTGACAAAGAAGCACTTTCTATAGCTGGATTTTATCCCAACAGAAGACCTAGTAATGGTTTTTGAGTATAGCCTGGAAGTCCCTAGTTATAGCGAAGTGGTACGAGAGAGGTCAAAATTTTACACCCAGGTTACTATAATTCAAGGATCTGGTTTTAATTCTTATTCTGTAAAACTAAGAGGCAAAACTGTGGAATTTGTGTTGAATCAGACAAGATTTACTTTTTAAAAATTAAAAAAAATAATTTAAATAGGTTATCACTAATGTAGCCCAGGCTAGCTTAGAAT
The DNA here is from genome assembly GCA_021653895.1 of Mastomys natalensis. NCBI lineage: Eukaryota > Metazoa > Chordata > Mammalia > Rodentia > Muridae > Mastomys > Mastomys natalensis. The sequence goes on along the minus strand of JAJTUV010002580.1, from coordinate 4,643 downwards.
GTATTTTGTAGACCAAGCTGTTTTTAGACTTGTGATCCTTCTGCCTTGGCCTCCTGAGTGCTGGAAATATAGGTGTAATTCCTGTCAGTCATGACTTCATTAATTAAGCCCAAGAATAGTTAATCTATTCGTATTCCAAGATGGAAATGAAAGAGAATCCACCTTTGAAGAAAAGTGAGCAAAGCTTTCATTGAGTCTCCTGAGTCATTATGATTCCAGTTTGGTGTTTGACCAACCAATAGCTACAGAGTACATTTTCAAGTTTTAATTGATTACATTAAAAATGAAACTCTGTGGAGAAAACTTACAGTGCCCTGCACAAGGAGGGTTCTCTGTAATATTTTTTCAAATAATTGACTTGCAATGGTAGTAATATGAACTCATTTTTATAATATACTAAGATAAAAGTTGACCTGGAAATAACTCATTTAGCAAAAGGTCTGCGAGGTTTTTCCAGCTCAGCACATGACTCCCCTTCCTCTCTGAAACATCTTCACTAGACTGTGAAGCGCCTGGTGACAATAACCAGATGGACTTCCTTTTGCTACCATGTACCTGGCACTTTCAGATCACTTAGTAAACCTAGTAAAGAGGACTCTGACATTTACTCCCACAAGTAATGGTATCTGTGTGATTGCCATCCATTCTGTCTGCAGACTTGTTCTTTAGCAATGAGTTTAAATATTCAGATGAGAGGCTGGAGAGATGGCAGTTAAGAGCAATGGCTGCTCTTCTGGTGGACTCAATTCCCAGTACCCACATGGCAGCTCTGTAACTCCAGGTCTAGAGATTGGACACTCTCACACAGACATGCATGTAGGCAAAACACCAATGCACATTAAATAAATAATAAAAAATAAATTTATAGTTGAAGGAACTAAGGAGGAACAATGTGATTATGTGAGCAAGTCTAAGCAATCTACCAAGCACATGTGTAAAACATTTATGTTTTAGGTAAAATTTATCAATAAATGGAAAATCCTAATTCCAATCCTGGAATTAGAACTTTAGCTCAAAAGTCTATTTATAATATTTAAAAAATCTCTATCTCCTCACATTTCACATATATGTTATAATCATTCATTTAGAATAGTTTAAGAAATTTTTTCCATAGAGAATTTCTTTTTGAGGTCTTGATTTGGGGAGCTTGTTTCTTATAATTCCTCTTGTCAGGACTCCTGTCCCTCACTGGACACAGTCCTGAAGCACCAGAAAGGACAGAGAGGCATTTTGGCCATTACCTCAGCTGGCCTATGGGCCCCAAGCTGTAGGCTGATTTGCCTACCTAGGATGGTTGACTGTGTGGTGGGGGAGCTCTATGTGCAAGCATGCCACACCTTCATTCTGGTTGACAACTGTCAGGTAAATCTTCGTTGGTGGCCACAAGTGTCATTAGGAGAGAGAACTTGGGTACTGAAGGCAAACAGCTCAGCAGTCCTAGAAGAGCAGCCCCCTTTGCATCCTGTGGCCAGTGAGTCATGCCTGCGGAGCAAAAGCAGAGGTGGCAGAGAGTGAGGGAGCAGGGAAAGGATGCACTCCGGTGACAAATTTGGAAAATGCTCACTTTGGGCATTTTTGTTGGCTTCAATGGCAGCTGATGAAAATAAGGTAGTATTAAATTACTGGGAAAGTATTTTTTTCTCAAGGCTACATGAGAAACAGACTCTACTATTTATGTGCGTCTTAATTTTTAGACATTAAAACTATTGGCGTGCAGCCAAATTTAAAAATAACCTGTGTTTTGTACTTTCTTGATTCATAACTATAGAACATTCCTTGACCTTCCTCTGCCCTCTTGCCCAGTATTTAGTTACCATGGCTCCTAACAAAGCTATTTTTTTCCTTGACATGACAGGATGGCAGGGCCATAGAAAGCCTGAAAATGTAAACTCAAAGTGTAAGTCTTATGGTGTGCAACTGGTTAACATACTGTGATTCTGTCACAGCTTGTGACTTTTCTGTGCCTGTCCTCCATTTTGATTTTCTCTTTGTAGTTTCTCCACAGGCATCAGACATCTGAGTCTCTTTGTTTCACCTGGAAGAAGCTTATTCATACCCTAGGGATCAGCTAGACACCACCACTCAAGACTGTCCTGGATAGGGATGTAGTTACATTAGCAGAGAGCTTGTCTAGGATGCAAACACTACATTTTTTGAGTTCAAGACCAGCCTGGATACATGAGACACTGCTTAAGAAACAGACACCACCACCAACAAGCTTCGTTCCTCAAAGCTTTCCCTTTTGCCCAGATCTTCAGCTTTCTGCCTTTGCATATTTTCTGATTTATTACATCTCAGGGGTGATCCCACATCAAATTTACTGAATTCTCAGATATGAGACTATTACTAAAGTGTGCCCCAAACTTCTTTTATTTAAAAGAAAAAATAGACTGAAATTTCTGTTTGGTGAGTAGTTACATGAGACACATTGAGGCGTGGGTACCTACTGCAGTTGTTTACAGTGAGTTTACTGAGGATGGCAATGTGTGCACACAACTCCTCCAGGAATCTGATGACCTTGAAGCTGGAACATCTCTGCTCCAGACTTCCCGAGCACGATGATATTTAAAAGAAGACTTTATACCCATGGTCTGAACATCCTTCTATACTTAACAGTTTGCAAAAAGATAATCACTTCCCTATTTCAAAGTTAATCCACCCCACCCCCAATGGATAGGGCACAATTCTACTACTTGACTTCTTTCTTTGTTTTTAAAATCATATTTATTATTATCATTAGCATGTATGATATATGTGTGTATCTGTATGTGTATATGTGTGCACACACATACCATGGCACATGTGTGTAAATTAGATGACAGCTGTGAGGAGTCAGTTACCCCCTTCTACCTTGGGTACCAGACATTGAGAGTTCCTGGGATTATCTTCATCCACTGACCCATCCTCCTGGCCTACTCGCTTTCTTCATGACTGTTTTCAACTTTGCTCTTTAGCTCTGTCAAATTCCTTTCCCCAAATGTCTCCTTAGGCAGGCAAGGTAACCTGAACATTTCCTGGTAAACTCAATGATATTGGCTGAGTCCTAGATAAAATTAATCCATTTCAGTCTTCCTGTCTCCTCTGTCATACTCTCCTTCACATTTTGGGGTATAGCTGAGCCCTGCACATTGGTGGTAGGGGAAAGAGAGGTGGTGGAAGTAGCCAGGAGCCTGGCTTCTGTCTGCTTTACAGTGGCTCTTGGCTGCTGTCAGGACTGCCTATATAATTAAAAAGCCCAGTGAAAAATGAAAATGTAGGAGGTAGGTAGACGTCCAAGGATATTAAGAATTTCAAGCTGGGCCTGTAGCACAGGCTTGTAATCTTGGGCCTTATGGCAAAGCAAGAGGATCAGGAGTCCAAAGATGCTTGGCTGCACGATGACTATGAGGCCATGGGGTGCAGGTCAAAAAACAACAACAAAGCAAAGAAGGGGGAAGGGGATGAAACAGTTTCAAGGCAGAGCACGGAACAAGCAGTGGCCTGTATGGCTACCCAGCTCACACAACAGTGGAGCCCACTCTCCCTGTGCTCACTGCTGTCTTCTCCCAGTCTGACGCCTGATGAAATAACCCCGTTACTCTCTGGTGAAATACATCTGTTCTCATGACATCTCTGGGACTCTGTCCTAATCCGCACAGACACCCTTCACCTTCCACTTCAACCCCAATGTTGGCACTCTACCTTGAAAGCCCCCTGCACCGATGATTCATGTGTTAGCACGCAGGCTGCCTCTCCAGAAGGCTGTCCAGCTGTACTGGGCACTTGGCCACTTCTCTGCCTCTCAGAAAATCCTAGTCGTGCTCGAGGCACACGATGCTAAATCTGGAGTATACATTTGCACATCTCAGGACACGGGCTAGTGCCAGTGGGGATCCTCTTGAATTTTAGCCATAAAACTTCGTAAGAATTCCTTTCCTTTTATGTTCATTTCTTCAGCAGTGTATCTGAAGGAGGGGAGGGAAAAGGACGTCACTGCTGCCCTATCTTTTCTCTCAGTCTGTTCTTATTTTTAAATTACAGCAAGCTGGGGACACAATGAAGATAAATAGAAACTGTCCTGCTTAGATGTACCCATCAAGCAAGTTTGTTATAGCCTAGATCAAGGTTGTCAAACTAAGGGCTAAAGATCAGACAGGGTCATATCTGATGACTTCTCTGCAGTCTGTGATTGCCTCTTGCATAGAGCAGAGCTGAGTAGAAGTACCAGAAGTCATATAGCCCAGCAAAGTGCAACATATTTACAGTCTACAGACACGGCTTGCCAACCCCAGTTCTAGCTGTTCACAGAACATAAAGTGTTCCTGTCCCTCCTGCTTAACTATATGGCAGTAGAATTAACATGTGTCTGAAACCTCAGTTGTTAAGCTGTCACAGGGCCAAGATTCCTGCCATAACACTGCTGGGAAGGACCTTTACACACACAAGGAGAGTACAAGTTTGTAGCTTCATGCCATACAGTAGATAATGTATCTGAACTTTATCCTCACTTTACAGATGAGGAAATTGTGGCTGGGGGTCGGGGGAAGGGTGACATGTGCAGGGTTAGGGGCAGCAGCCCTCTTGGTTCCACAGAGTTAATGGCAAAGAGGAGTAGGCAGATGGGAACACAATTTCATCGATACTGTTGCACAAGTTGGTTGGTG
>JAJTUV010002579.1:0-126303 GCA_021653895.1 Mastomys natalensis | reverse complement strand
GGGATCTCACTTCCTTGCCTCTCTTTCCGCCTGCCAGCTCTGCCCCAGCTCCTCCTCATCGTGCACCATCATGCCATCTGACTTGAGGTTGTCGTTGCTGCTGTCCCCGTCATAGTTCCCACAGAAACCACAGAGTTTGCCTGAGTAGGTACTGTGGGTCCAGGAGAGGGGTAACTCATGAGTAAGGAAAAGGGTCTCAGTCATCAGAGACCACAGCAAGAGGACACTGGGCTGTGTACCCCGTGGGTAAGAGCCAGGAGGGGTTGAGAACATCTGCTCTTAACAGACTCCATGATAGGCTTCAGATAAATAAGACACACACACACACTCAGGCCTCAGCCTGAGCCATCTGTACAAGACCTATGCTCTCTCCGCTCAGCATCCCTGCTATCCCCTACTCTCTCTTGGTTTAAATGTAAATCTCTCTCTCCTCTCTCTCTCTCTCCTCTCTCTCTCTCTCCTCTCTCTCTCTCTCTCTCTCTCTCTGTGTGTGTGTGTGTGTGTGTGTGTGTGTGTGTTGTGTGTGTGTGTGTTTTGTGTTTTCCAGGGATGGAATTAGCTCTTTACCAGATAAGTCACCTCCCTAGTCCCTATGTTATCCTTGTCCACCCATCTGGGGAGCCACTATTCCTTGAAGGATAATATCTTCTCTTCTGACAGCTCTTCAGCGTCCCCGAGTGACTATAACACATTCCCAAGGCATTGTGTACATATCCTGCTATCATTCCACTGCCCTGACCCCACTTCCTATTGTTTCCTTTCTGCACTTGGGTTAGATGCTTCCCAGCTTTAAGGACATGTGAAAATGATTAACCACGAGTAACTGAAATGGCAGGGGGAGGGCTGAGGGCATGGAGGGTTCTGGGAGATGAATGCCAGCTGCCCGACTAGGCTATCTCCCTTACCTGGACACAGTCACAAAAAGCTGCTGGTCACCGTCCCATCTCACGCTCAAACCAAATGTTGTCTTCAGCTCCACAAATCGCCCACTCAAACCCACATAGATGTCATCAGAAGGTATGGCTGGGAGGGTGACTTCCTGGTCCCCAATCTGGGAGAGAGAGGATGTGGGGGGCCGGGTCAAGGAGGACCGGAAAACTCTAACATCACATCCAAGGCCAAAAGGCATCAGTGGTCCACAGCGCCCCTCTGACTTCTCTCATCTAGACTGGCTTGAAGCAGCATTATTTTGCTTAATCCCAACCCTAGTAGGGTCTCTGGGCTGACTCTGACTTGGCCTGGTGGGGTGAGCAAAGGACAGAACTCACCAATGTGTGTCTGCCCCTGATCATGGTAACGGTAGTCTCTGACAGAGTGATGGAAACTTTGTTCAGGCAGGACACACCTTCTACTCCACGTTCTTCGGTGTTTGCTGTTATCCTAAAGAATGGGTCTAGATGGAGAGAGGAGGAGTGCTGAGGGGTTAAGTCACAAACATTTGTTTGATTGTTTTGTTGGTTGGTTGGTGGTTGTTTGGTTGGTTGGTGGTTGTTTGGTTGGCTGGTTGGTTGATTGGTTGGTTTATTGGTTGGTTGATTGATTGGTTATTTGGTTGGCTGGTGGTTGTTTGTTTGTTTGATTGATTGGTTGGTTGGTTGATTTCAGACAGGGTCTCATTATATCTTAGGCTAGCTTCACATTTTTTTCATGTTGCTGAGGATGACCTTAATCTCTGCGGAATACCACCTCCTCCTCCCCAGTGCTTGGATTATAGACATGGGCTACCATGTCCGGTTTAGCTGGTGCTGCGGGTGGAAGCCAGGGTTTTGTCTAAACTGGCATTCAACCAACAGAGCCACATCCTCAGTTCCTTTTGGTTTTGAGACAGCATGCATACACACACACACATAATATATATTAAGGGTCACCACATGATTATCTACTTTCAAGATAGCCTGCCCCCTCTCCACGGACTAGGACATCTTCAGGGAATCAGGTTCATTCGTGACTCTGTCTCACCCTTTTTGTGAGACAAGGTTCCCAAGTAGCCCAGGCTAGCCTCAAACTCTCTGTAGCTGAGATGACCTTGTAGTGCTGATCCTCCTGCCTCCACCTGCCCAGTGCTGAGAGGAGAGGCAAGCACTCCATGTGGTTAATGAGGCTCTAGGGGTGGAAAGCAGAGCTTCATCCCCACTAAGCAGGCACTCTACTAACTGACCGCATCCCCAAAACAAGTCCCTTTTACAGTAATTGTCACTGTCCCAGGGGAAGCTTCCACAGCAGCAGGGAACTGATATCTTCAGCGGTGTTTCTCCAGGATTGTGGGCCTGAAAGCACTCCCTCTGTGTGCGTACATATCCCAACGGCTCTTTAACAGAGGACCTTTCTCCAATACAGCCCTTTTTGCCATCTATTGCTAACCCTGTCCCACATACTATGCCACCATGCCAGACACCTCTATAATACCAGTCCCACCTCAAACCCTGGCCCAGCTCTGCCTCGATTGTCCTACCTGTGGAGTTGTCACAGGTTTGGGTCAAGATATAGGTACATGTTCCCGTGAAGCCAATGTGCCTCTCATCAAAGGTGACAAAATGAAGGTCCCCATAGACCAGGCAGGTGGCCTTACCTGCCGGAGAAGGGGAACACAGATATAGGAAGCTGTTTCCAGTGTCCCACTTGCCTAGATCCTACAACACCCAACTCTGCAGTCAGATATATTCCCAGCTCCACTACCCAAGGGAGGATCAGGGACTAAAGGGTCTCACCCACTCTGACAGAGAGTAATGTAGAAAGACAGGAGGGGGAACTTTCTGAATCAGAACAGAACATGTGCAAATGTGGCACTTTGTCCTGATATTAAGGGCCAAAGCACACACAGCACAGGGTTGTTCCTTCCCTCCTCCTCCTCCTCTCCCCCTCCTTCTCTTCTTTAAGATTTATTTATTTATTTTATATGAGTACACTGTAGCTGTCTTCAGACACACACCAGAAGAGAGCGTCAAATCCCATTACAGATGGTTGACAGCCACTGTATGGTTGCCTAGGAATTGAACTCTGAACTTCTGGAAGAGCAGTCAGAGCTCTTAACCGCTGAGCTATCTCTCCACCCCCCCACCCCCCCGGAAGTGCATTCTAAAAAGACCTACGCACCCTCCCACTCTGCCAGCACGAGTGGCAGTACTTACCGTAGGGCTCACACTGGTACTGGCCACTCTTCAGCTGGCATATGGTGTGTGTCCCACACTGAGAGATCTGACACTCCATCAGGCTGCCTGGTAAGCAGCGGCACCGCTCTGTGCAATTGGGAGTGAACCATTCTTCCCCGGGCTGAAAGCAACAACCAAGAGTCATAAAGCCATTGTTCTAAGGTGTGCGTGTGTGTGTGTGTGTGTGTGTGTGTGTGTGTGTACATGCTTGCATGTATGTGCATGTGTTTTCATAGGCACTGGTGCAGTATGGAAGATCAGAGGACAACTTTCTTTGGGAATCTGTTTTTCCTTCTGTCATGTGGGTCCCAGGGACTGACTCAGGGTCAAGGCTCAGAGGCAAACGCCCTCACCTGCTAAGCCATTCCTGTGGCCCTTGCCCTTTCTTGTTTATTTCATTTCTGAGACACGGTCTCACTACACTGAACTCTGGTAACTTTCCTTCCTCTGCCTCCCAAGTCCTGGAATTATAATTACATATAGTTTGTTGAAAGCACTTTTTTGTTGTTGCTTTGTTTTGGGATTTGGATTTCTTATTGTTTTCATGAGACACGGTACCACTATGTAGACCTGGTTGGCCTGGAGCTCAGCATGGGGACCAAGCTGGCCTTGAACTCACAGATATCCCCCTGCTTCTGCCTCTTGAGTGCTGAGGTTAAGGCACACCCAGCCCACTTTAAGCATTTTTGATTAATAGATGCATGTGTTTATCATGAATTGTTGATAGCAGCAATGAGCATTTATTAAGTAATCTATGGGTGGCAGGATCTGGTTTTAATTGGCAACCTGGAACAACTAGACTCACGCAGCAAGAGTCTCATAGAGGTATCGTCTAGATTTAAGTTGGCTTGTAGACAAGTCTGAGGGGATTGTCCTATTACCTTATGACGTGGGAAGACCCAGCCTGTGAGCACAAGGTCCCACTCTCTGGTTTGGGGCCCCGGACTGTATAAGCGTAAAGAAAGCTAGCCAAGCACAAAGCATGTATGCACTGACTTCTCTGCATTCTTGACTGTGGATAAAATATAAAGGTAAAGCCAACTATCTTACATCCCTGCTGCCTTGATTTCCTCTCAACGATAGACTATAACTTGGAATTATCAATAAATCCTGCCCCCTCCCAATAACAAAGTTTGTTTTTTTGCTTTTGTTTTTGGTCTGTGTATTTTATCAAAGCAACAGAAATTAAACCAAAATATGTGCTTAGTTTTGGTTTTGTTATTTTATGATAGTGTTTCACGTAGCCCAGGCTAGCCTTGAATTCCTGAAAAATAGCTGAGGATGATCTTAAACTGCTGATCCTCATGTCCTCATCTCTCCAGTGTTACAATTGCAGGTGTGTGCCTGCATCTCACATATACATACAATCATATGCAGGTGTGTGCCTGCATCTCACATATACATACAATCATATGCAGGTGTGTGCATCTCACATATACATACAATCATATGCAGGTGTGTGCCTGCATCTCCCATATACATACAATCATATGCAGGTGTGTGCCTGCATCTCACATATACATAAATCATATGCAGGTGTGTGCATCTCACATATACATACAATCATATGCAGGTGTGTGCCTGCATCTCACATATACATACAATCATATGCAGGTGTGTGCCTGCATCTCACATATACATACAATCATATGCAGGTGTGTGCATCTCACATATACATACAATCATATTAAGGCAAAAAGAAAAAAAAAAAGTAAGCCAAGAGCAAGAGAGCACACTTGTAACCCCAGCATTTGGACAGCTGAGGCAGGAGAATCACACAAGCTTGTGACTAGCCTGGCTCCAAAGGCCACCATGGATTAGGGAATAAAACTCTGCTCAGAACAACCACAACAAAATGGAGTAATCGTTACTCTTCTTGCTGGAACTGAAACATGGAGACGGAGGGGAGGAGGAGGGGGAGGAGGGAGAGAAGGGAAGGTGGGGAGGAAGAGAAAAGAAGGAGAAGGGAAGGAGGGAAAAGGGGGAGGAGAAGAGTAGGAGGGGAAAGGAGGAAGAGGAAGGGGATGGGGGAGGGGAAGAAGAGCTAGGTATAGCTCAGTTACTAGAGGGCATGTCAGACATGCACAGAATTCTAAGTACTGCATAACTGGACACATATCAGCCCTGCACATGGGAGGCAGAGGCAGAGGGATGAGAAGTTTAAGTTCACCCTCAACTACATTATCAGCTGAAGGTCGGTCTGAGACATGAAACTGTGTCTCCACACTAAACAAATAAAAAGGTGGGTCTTCTGCAGCTTCCTCCTCCTCCTCCTTCTCTTCCTTCTCTCTTCCTTCTTCTTCTTTCTCCCTCACCCCCTCTTTCTTGTTTTTGTTTTTTAGCTTTTCAAGACAGGATTTCTCTGTGTATCCCTGGCCATCCTGGAACTTGCTCTCTAAACTAGGTAGCCTTGAACTCAGGACTTTGCCTGCCTCTGTCTCAGGAGTGCTGGAATCAAAGGCAGGTGCCACCACTGCTAGCATTATTTACACATTCTTATAGCCATGGAAACAGATTTAACAAGATAAACTTTCCCAAGGTCGTGCCAATGCTAAACCCAGGCTCATGCTCTGCTGCCTGACTCTAGATTCTAGACACCATTTATGCACAGCTACTGAGCTCTGGAAATTCAGCCAGTCCTGAGTTGGGATTGTAGCTCAGTGGTAGAGCACTATGCTAAAATCACTAGTGAGGGACTCGGGGTGTGGCTCAGTGGTAGAGTCCTGCCTAGAATCCCCCAGTGAGGGACTGGGGGCGTGGCTCAGTGGTAGAGCCCCTGCCTAGAATCCCCCAGTGAGGGGCTGGGGGCGTGGCTCAGTGGTAGAGCACCTGCCTAGAATCCCCCAGTGGGGAGCTACAGGCATTGCTGTATGGTAGAGCACCTGCCTAGAATCTCTTAGAGAAGAGTTAGGAGTATGGGTCTTTGGTAGAGCACTTCCCTAGCATGCAAGAAGTCATTGGCTCCATCTCCGGAACTACAAAACCAAAGCCAGTGCTAAATGAATGGCTCTACCATTGCATAAGCAGTGCTTGAGACTCTCTAAGCTCCTCTCACACAGAGAGCACCAGGACCCAGGTGTTCTGGCATAGCGTCTCCTCTGGGAAGCTGGGCACCCCTGGATCTTACCTTATAGTACTTGTTATTGTAGAGGCAATTGCAGGCAGACTCATTGATACATTGGTTATTACTAAACAAAAGCCCAGGATTGCAGACACAGCCAGGAATGCAGGGGGCTGGCAGCTGGGCTTGGGGCTCTCACAGGATCCTGGCATGCACACAATTCAAAGTGGGAATTTGGAGGGCAGCTCTCTGAAAGGAAAACACAGCTTCTGTCAGGCTGCCCATCTCCCCAAGAAGCCTCCCTGCCTCTCTCCTACCCTGGACTCAAGTTCTCTTCTAAATAAGCTTGCACTTATTCTGCCATAAACAGAAGTAAGAGGAGGAGGAGGGGGAGGAGATATCTGGGCATGGTGGGAGGTCCATATATATATATATATATAAGTGGGAGGTCGAATTCAAAAGACTGTTAAGAGTTCAAGGCTATCTTCATAGTCATTTGAGGCCAGGACCTTGTCTCTAAACCAAAACCAAACAAACAAATTAAAAAAAAAAAAAAACAACGAAAATATGGTCAATGCTATCATGAGGATGAATCTTGAAAATATTGTACTCATGAACACATATGTATGACTTATTCAGGATAAGGTCACATGTAGTGGTACTTGTCTGTAATCCTAGTACTCTGGAGACCAAGACAAGGAGATTATTTGAGGCTAGCCTGAGCTATGTAGGAAGACACAAGGGAAAGAAGAAGGGAGGGGGAATAGAATAGGGAGGGGCATTGAGAAAGAGGAGGAAGGAAGGGGCTGGTTGGTTTGTGGCTGGTGTATCTGTCCTCTGAGTGTAGATGTGTCAAGAATCTCCTTCCCACAGTCCAACCTGCTCTTCAGCAGGAGTTGTTGAACTCCATCTGGCTGTGGGTCTCTGTATCTGTTTTCGTCAGTTGTGGGATGAAGCCTCTCCGATGACAATTGGGTTAGGCACCAATCTATTAGCCAGATGGGTCAAAGGCACCACAAAATCCCCGACAGAATCAACTAACCCGGGATCAGAGGGGCTTGCTGAGACTGAACCGACCATCGGGGAACCTGCATGGGTCTAACCTAGGCCCTCTGCATAAGTCATACTTGGTGTTTTTGTGGGACTCCTAACAGAGGGTGCATGGCCTGTTTCTGGCACCTTTGTCTGCTTTGGGGACCCTTATCCTCCTACTAGGTTGCCCAGTCCATTCTTACTATGAGGGATGGTACCTAATCTTATTGCAACTTAATATGCCGTGTTTGGTTGATATCCCTGGGAGACCTCCCTTTTCTGAAGGCAAATGGAGGAGAGGATGGGGGGCAGATGGAGGGTGTGGAGAAGGTGGGGACAGAAAGAGGGAGGAAAAACTGTGGTAGGAATGTCATATATGAGAGAATTAAAAAAAAAAAAAGCATCTCCTTCTCTAACTTCCTCTTTCTTGTCTTCTACTTGCTCCAACCACCTCATACCTGTAGTAGTTGGGGCCATATTGATCGTTGAGACACCTAGAGGCTGTGAAAGGCTTGGTCCAATGGGCATGAGCGGAGGACTTGGACAGGATGGCCCACATTCTGTGGATGTCTGAGTGACAGTAGATTGCTCTGTAAGGAGAGTGGTCTCTTGATTGGAAAGAGTGGTCTCTTCAGAAGGGATGGTGTCTCTTCAGGAGGGACAGTGGTTACTTCTGTAGGGACAGTGGTCTCCTCAGGAGGGATGCTGGCAGGAGGAATAGTGGTCACTTCTGTAGGGATGGTGATCTCTTCAGGAGGGACAGGGTTACTTCTGTCAGGGTGGTGGTCTCCTCAGGAGGGACAGTGGTTACTTCTGTCAGGGTGGTGGTCTCCTCAGGAGGGACAGTGGTTACTTCTGTCAGGGTGGTGGTCTCCTCAGGAGGGATGCTGGTAGGAGGAAGAGTGGTCACTTCTGTAGGGATGGTGGTCTCCTCAGGAGGGACAGTGGTTACTTCTGTAGGGACAGTGGTCTCCTCAGGAGGGATGCTGGTAGGAGGAACAGTGGTCATTCTGTAGGGATGGTGGTCTCCTCAGGAGGGACAGTGGTTACTTCTGTAGGGACAGTGGTCTCCTCAGGAGGGATGCTGGTAGGAGGAACAGTGATTTCTTCTGTAGGGATAGTGGTCTCTTCAGGAGGGGTAGTAGTTACTTCTGTCAGGATGGTGGTCTCCTCAGGAGGGATGCTGGTAGGAGGAACAGTGGTCATTTCTGTAGGGATGGTGGTCTCTTCAGGAGAGACAGTGGTTACTTCTGTCGGGGTGGTGGTCTCCATAGGAGGAACAGTGGTCATTTCTGTAGGGATGGTGGTCTCTTCAGGAGGGATGCTAGTCTCTTCAGGAGGGATGCTGGTTTCTTCAGGAGAGACATTAGTCACTTCTGTGTGAACACCTGTCACTTCTGTGGAGACAGTGGTCTCCCCAGTGGGAACAGTGGTTACTTCTGGGGTAGAGTGGTCCCTTCTGTGCGAAGAACTGTCTCTTCAGAAGAAACAGTGGTTATTCCTGTAGGGATGGTTTCCTCAGGGGGACACTGGTCTCTTCAGGAGAGACATTGGTCACTTCTGTGGAGACAGTGGGCACCTCTGTGGGGACAGTGCTCCACTTCTATGGGAGAGTGGTCTCTTCAGGAGGAGCAGTGGTAACTTCTATAGTGATGGTCTCCTCAGGGGAGACATTAGTCGCTTCCATGTGGGCAGCTGTTACTTCTGTGGGGACAATGGCTACTTCTGTGGGGACAGTGGTCATCTCTGTGGGGACAGTGGCCACTTCTGTGGGGACAATGGTCACTTCTGTGGGGACAGTGGTCACTTCTGTGGGGACAATGGTCACTTCTGTGGGGACAGTGGTCACTTCTGTGGGGAGAATGATCTCTTGAGGAGATACAGTGGTAACTTCTATAGGGATGGTCTCCTCAGGGGGACACTGGTCTCTTCAGGAGTGATATTGGTCACTTCTGTGGAGACAGTGGTCACTTCTGTGGGAACAGTGGTCACTTCTGTGGGAACAGCAGTCACTTCTGTGGGGACAGTGGTTGTTTCTGTAGGGATGGTGGTCTCTTCTGTGGGAGTGGTGGATGTTTCTATGGGAAACATAGTTGCTTCTGTAGGGGTGGTGTGCTGCTCTGTGAGGAGCATAAAGACAGTAGGTTCAGAAGGGCCAATAGGTGGAAGCAGAGGACTGGAAGGAATCTCTGTCTGCAGCAATACTGCAAAGGAAAACAAAACCCTGTAATTTAGTCAAAATTCTACCACCTTCCTTCTACTCACATCTAAATAGGAGTGGGTGAGCTCAGGGGGGAGGGCTACTTGGTTATTTGTTTCTGCTTCCACTCTCCAACCTTCACTCACATATTCAATAGGCAGAGCTCCCAACACACATCTGACACTGTGCCAGGTACAGGTTCACAAAAGTGAATAGGAGACGGGGCCTGACTTCAGCATCGCTAGAGAAGGCTTCTGAGTGCTGCCACAGAAACTCATGCCATCAAAGACACCGTCACACCTGGGTATGGTATACCCATCTGTCACCACCACAGTTAAGGCAAGAGGATCACAAGTTTGAGGCCAACTGGGCTACATTGTGAGCTCCTGTCTTACAGTGAAAATAAAGTAAGTCCGGGAATATTGTTCAGTGGTAGAGAACTTTCCTAGGACACCCCCACCCCCACCCCGTGAGAGGCTGGGGCTGTGGTTCAGTAATAGGGCACTTGCCTAGAGTCCTCTAGTGAGAAGCCACGAGTGAGACTCAGCAATAGTGCGCTTGCCTGGCAGGCGTGAGGAACTGGGTTCTATTCCTCACACTGAGGGACGGAAGAAGCTGAGTCCTTACATTTCATTCTTACCCCGACATGGTCCATGAGTGATAAAGATGAAGTTCAGAGCGACAACAAAGGCAGTGCTGGTGCCCCGGGTGGCTTCAATAAACAACTGAAGGCAATGGAGGCAAGGGGAGAAGAGAAATAATAAATCCCTGGAAACTCAGGACCTCTGCTGTGCATGTCCTTGGCCCACATGTCACTTTGTTAGAACTACAGTAGTCCAGCGAACCCCCAGCCTCTTGAACCTTAAATCCACCTCTTCCCTGTGCTTTCTCCACCTTTATGATCTGAATCTGAAATGCCCCATATAGGCTCACTATTTTGGGAGGGTGTAGAATCTTCAGGATCCAGGCCACTAAGAGTCAGGCATTTGATGGGACTAGCCTAGCCCTGCTTTTAGTACTGTTCCTTGCTTTGTGGTCTTTGTGAGTGTGGTGGTTTGAATATGCTTGGCCCAGGGAACGCGTGGCACTATTAGGAGGTGTGGCCTCTTAAGAGTAGGTGTGGCCTTGTTGGAGGAAGTGTGTCACTTTATTGGTGGGCTTTGAGACCGTCCTCCTAGCTTTTTGGGAGACAGTCTGTTTCTGTTTGCCTTCGGAACAAGATGGAGAACTCTCAGCTCCTCCTGCACCATGCCTGCCTGGACACTGCCATGCTTCCTGCCTTGATGATAATGGACTGAACCTCAGAACCTATAAGCCCGTTCCAGTTAAATGTTGTCCTTTATAAGAGTTACCTTGGAGGCCGGGCACTGGTGGCACACGCCTTTAATCCCAGCACTTGGGAGGCAGAGGCAGGCGGATCTCTGAGTTCGAGGCCAGCCTGGTCTACAGAGTGAGTTCCAGGACAGCCAGGGCTACACAGAGAAACCCTGTCTCAAAAAACCAAAAAAAAAAAAAAAAAAAAAAAAAAAAAAAAAAGAATTGCCTTGGTCATGGTGTCTCTTCATAGCAATGGAAACCCAAACCCTAAGACACTGAGCCACCCAGCAAGCTCATGCTCCATAAGCCATGGCTTGCCCGCCATGATGGGCTGTACAGGTCAAAATAAACCTCTTCTTGCATAAGCTGCTCATGTCTGAGATACTGTCACAGAACTCAAGAAAAATAATTAACATACCACCCCCTCTACCTCCTTCATCCATCATCCACCCTGGGCCTCCTTATCACTCCCCAGGCAAATACAAATAAAGTACATTCTCTATGTCTCACCTGCATGGGCTGCTGATGTCCCTTAGGGATGGTGACAGAGCTGTTCATCCAGCCAGAGCTCTGAGACCCGACACGGCTCCACAGAGGAAAGGGAGAGCTACCCGCAGGACTCCCCAGCAGGAGCTTGAGTGTCGTACCTTTTCCGAGGCCGTACATGTGATAAGCAAACTCCACACAGATGTCCCCAGGGGCACAGAAGGGTGGACTCACCAATCTGGCAGACTGCCCCTCCTGGGATAATTTGACTGAATCGAAGAAAATGTAATGCTCCCCTGGGTGAAGGAAGGAAATCAGAACAGTAAGACTTCAAACCCAAACGTGTATGCAAGACAAGTCTAGCTGCTTGCTGCAGCCGTATCTAGCTTTCCAAGTGAACACACAACCAAACATGCATGGTAGCATTGTTTTCTTCACTGGTTTTATTTTGTTTTTTTTTTTTGTTGTTTGTTTGTTGATTTGTTTTGTTTTTCAAGACAGGGTTTCTAGCTGTCCTGGAACTCACTTTGTAGACTAGGCTGGCCTTGAATTCACAGAGATCCTCCTGCCTCTACCTTCAAGGTGCTGGGATTAAAGGTGTGCACCATCATGCTCAGCTGTTTTCTTTAGTTTTTGAGTTATATCGCTCAGGCTGGCCTAGAACTTGCAGTGTTCCTGCCTTAACCTCCACATTACAGGTATGCATCGCTACAACCTGCTCATTTAGGACTCTTAACTGAAGAAGGCCAAAAGACGCGGGAAACCCAGATTCTATTGTTATATACACGCAGCCGAAAATAAGAGTGGATCTTGAAGTCTTGGGGTCAGAGCAAGACCTCGGCTGCTCTTTTCCATCTCACCCCCAGAGCTAGAGATAGAACCTACGGAGTCGCACATGCTAAGCAAGTGCTCTTTTGTACGTACACACACACACACACACACACACACACACCAGCCCCTCCCTGGGGAATTCTAAGCAAGTGTTCTACCATTAAATTGTACCCATATGGCAAAGTCTGGATTTTCTACTGGGTCACAATGATCCCACTACTCTGACCAATCTAAGCATAGTCTACTGTCTGGCTCTTGCAGTGAGTCCCTGACTAGATGCAGATGCTATGACTCATAGCCTCCATCTCCTCACCTCCATACGGGAACTCTCTTGGGGACCCTGAGATGGGGGTAGGTACACTTTTACTTCCCCAGCTCCAGTGTCCGATGTCTCCATACACCTGGTTCCAGTCACAGAAATGACGGACTCTGTCTTCAAAGTCGCACTGGGGAAAGCTCTCTAGCAGATTGATTCCAAGGGGAAAGTTGGAGCCGCTCAGTCTGTGAGCCCCGCCCCACCCCCAATCACTCCAACCCCTAATTCAGCAAGGGTTCCCGAGGCTCTGTTCTCACCCCCACAGGGAGCAATGCTGATGGAATCCACAGCTATTGCTGGTTCTGGGTTATTTCCAAACACACCCACCACCATGAACTAAAGAGAAAAGGAAGGAAACCCAGAGTGAGCAGGCAAACCAGTCCTCACGCCACGCCCCTCCCCACTCCACGCCCCTCCCCACTAGTCCTCCAGCCCTCCTACGAAGGCTGGTGTGAATCATTGACTTGATACATCTAAAGTCACCTGACAGTCCTCTGGGCATGCCTATGGAGGGCACGGGAGTGGGGGAAGCGGGAGTTGGGAAAGGATTATCTTGATTTTTGTTAATTGGGTGGGAAGACCCTCCCACTGTGGGTGGCATAATTCCCTAGCTGGGACCCTGGACTGTACTGGTTGAGAACAGGAGTTGAAGTCTTTATTTATTTACTGTTCTCTGCTTCCTGAGTGTAGGCAGGAGGTGACCAGCTTCTTCAAGTTCCTGCTCTCATGAATTCCTCACTGGGGTGGGCTTTGCCCCTGAACTGTCACCCAGAATAAATCCTTTCTCCCTTAAGTTGCTTTTATTAAGAGTATTTTGTCACCTGGACAGAAAAAGAAAACTAAGCCACTTCCTCTCTGGCATTTCCATTCGAAGACCCAGCTCCTGCTCCTGAAGTCCAGGTCCTCGGCTCACACTGAGGGAGGGGACCTACCATACACAGGGACTCCTAATTCGGACCTCAGTACCTGTATCTGTCCCTGTCCTGTGTAATTGACAGACACCGCCTGCCAGTCAGGTCCAGGGTGTCCTGAGAAGAGAGAGTGTTTCCGGATGTTGCCTACAATGGAGATAAAACAGAAGAGAAGGAAGTTTACAGGGACTTGAGGACAAATTGCACAGGGAACACTAAAGCAATATTCCTCTAGATGCAAGCAAACTTCTCTCATTCTCAGGCCTCCCCCTCACCCCCATGTGTGTGTGTGTGTCTGTCTGTCTGTCTTTCTCTCTGTTTCTCTTCCTGCTTTGTATGTGTGTATGTGTACAAGAGCACATGAATACATGTGCATACCTATAAGTGTATGTGGTATGTGTGTGTAGGTCTTTATGCAGATGTGCACACACATGGGTATGAAGGTCAGAAGTCAACCTCAGGTGTCATTCCTCAGAAGCTATCCACCTGGGTTTTTGAAACAGAATCTTAGGCTAGCTGGCCAGGTAGCCCCAGGAATTCATGCACTCACCTGTGCCTCCCCAATGCTAGGATTACAAGCAAGTGTTACTCTGCTTAGCTTTCTACATAGGTGTTGGGGTGGTAGTCAGGTTCTCAAACTCGTGTGCCAAACACTTTCCTGAGCTACCTCCTTGGCTGGTTTGCTTTTGTTTGTTATTGATTTTTAGATAGTCTCCTGTAGTCTAAGCTGGCTTCAAACTCAGTTTGTAGCAGAGACTGACCTTGAACTTCTTAATCTTCCTGTCCAAACCTTCCAAGTGCTATAATTCCAAGTACCATCCACCATGGCTGGCAGTGCGTTTATTTTTCCAGACTGCAGTGTCCTTCCTATTTCTAGCACATGGTACAATCTCACAAGTACACTGGGTTTCCCTAGACCCTGGGGAGTTATTCCCTCTCAATTCCCTGTCAACCCAACCCTCCTAGATGGCTGTAGTCAGTAACTTTTCTAACCCAAAAATGTAGCATAGACAAAAAGGGCTTCTTCATGTCCCTGGCCGTGCATTATGTAGTAGAAAGACAGGGTCAGACAGCCGCTGGAGTGGCTCAGGGGACTCAGAAGTACAGCTTTCTGTCCCGACCTTGCATTTGTAGAGTCCAGGAGCATGTAGTACCCATCTGTGAAAGAAAGGGTCAGTGAAGAGAATGGCTGGGATGGAGGTGAGTCTGTAACGAAGACGGGGGATGATAGAGACCTGGCCGTGGGGCGCTCCAACCACCCAGAATGAGGCACGGGTCAGGGGGTTACACCCACATCGCGAACTGGCAGAGCGCTTAGACTGGGTAAAGACCTGGTGTCGCTGTAGTAAATAAATCCTCTCAGTAACAGCCATCACAATCTTGTCCCTTGGTGTGAGTCTTCAGGTCTTTCCTTGCTGCCCCCCCCCTCGCCCCCCATCCCAGACACTGCCAAGAGAGTCACTCAAGTTGATGACAGACATCCAGTCTGACCCTGAGAAGTAGGCAGCTCCCACCCAGCATTTCCTTCGCTATTAAACCAGACAGCCAATCAATCTGAGCTTCGCTTAGTGACGCAACTAGTAACCAAGGAAAGAGGGCACTGAATTGCAGTGGGGCGCACACACACATGCATACTCATGCTCAGCCACCTTTGGATTCCTGCAAACCTCGAGCTGAGAGAGGCCAGGAAGATAAGGGAATGAGCCAATGGTTTCAAATGAAATGGAAAGGGTTGTTAAAGAACTTTCTAGAAGGTAAGCCTCCCGGAACAGGCAGATGAGTGATCATAGCAACAAGCAAACTGGGAACGGAAATCAAACATCACTTGGTGGATGTGAGGACTATGTGGTGACGAGGAGGAGATGGCACCGTGAGGGAGGGAGAAGGCAGGCGTGGATGGCAGAAACAGCAAGAGAAAGCACAGGCAGGAGTACAGGGATGGAATGAATAGGAAGGAACATTGTTTGGCTTAACTGACAGCAAATCTTCCTCAGTAGTCCTCATCCACCCTGGCTGTTCCAAACCATGGCTTCTTAACAGAAAACCCAAGTGGCATTAAGTCAGGATCTTGCTGACTAGTCCAGGCTGGCCTAAACTCACGATCTTCCTGCCTCAGCCTCCCAGGTACTTGGATTACAGGCATGGCACACCATGCCTTCCTCTCTGCTTGCCCCTTTCCTCATTTGCTGTCCCTTCCACGGCAGAGAACGGAACCCAGGGCTGTATGCATGCTACACAAGTACTTTACCACTGACCTACATCCCCAGCCCTTCGTTTTCAGTTGTGTCTGAAACAGACTCTAGCCCAGGCTGCACTTGAAATCACTATGTAGCCTAGGCAGTTATTGAACCTCACACCCTCCTGCCGCAGCCTCCAGAGTGCTGGGTTACAGGTTTATGCCACCATACTTGGCTCCTTGTAGGTTTTACACACCAAATCTTAACTTCCTGGGATATTGTACATGGTGTCTACTCAGTAAATACCAGACAATGAATGAGTGATGACAAGGAAAGACTGTGAGGAGCAGGTGGTGCTGGGTCTGCTTAGCAGCCATTATGGCAGTGGAGGGAGCTGGAGAAACTTGAAATCATGCTTCTACCCATGATCCCCAAGCTGAAGGACGCTCGAGGTTGCTAGGTTTCACTGGCCTGACCTAGGGATGCTATTGTAGGAGATACACAGGCCACTGGAGCCCAGATTCTAGCGGTGTATACAATACTCACTGCCAGGGTTAGAGAAATCTTTATCAGGCCCCACACCAGGCTTCCCTGATGGTCCCTTCTTCTGGGTCCACTTAGCCCCCGTGGCAGTTGGGACCCAGCTCCAGCCGCAGAGATCATTTAGAGTATCAAAGGTGCACATCTGGGACATGCAGACTGAGAGGAGAGAAAAGAAGAGGTGGAGGTGGAGATGCTGGGGGCGTGGCTCAGTGGTAGAGTCCCTGCCTAGAATCCCCCAGTGAGGGGCTGGGGGCGTGGCTCAGTGGTAGAGCATTTGCCCAATGTATACAAAGCCCTGGTTAAGCCTCAGTATCAAAAAGAAGGGGCTATGAGCTTTCAGTCATAAGCGGAAGCTTAGAGAAAATGCCTCAGCTTGGGGTCAGAACTCTGAGGCTCACTCTCACGCTGTAGTTCGTGTTATCAAGCTCTGAGGCCGACCTAGAGCCTGCTGCTCAAGAATCGTGCTCTCAGTGCAAATTACATAACCTGCCCAGTCTTAGACTTCTCGTCTGTAAACTGGGAATTGTGTCTGTGTAAAGTTGTAAATTAAATTATGTTTGTGGCGCATCTAGCCCGTGTTCAGTGAGTATAAATTCCTTTCATAGTGCTGGATTTTCCTTCCCGGTCAGCCTAAAAGGAACCTCCTGCATGCATCAGAGCAGTATGGGGTAGCCCCTATGATGACTTTACAGTCAGATTTTCATGGAACCGAAGACTTCTTTTGTTTTAGAGACAGCTTGGAATGTAGCCCAGGCTTGCCTCAAACTTGCTGTGTTGCCTAGGATAACCTTGAATTTAGGATCCTCCTGCCTCTACCTCCAGAATTCTGGGATTAAAGGTGTATGCCATCACAAGGGAATTGTGCATGCTAGCCAAGTGCTTTACCGACTAAGATGCATCTCCCATCCTACCAAAGGTTTATGGACACACACAGGCTAAGACAGGCCAGCCTGTGGCCATGGGTCCTGGTCAGTCACTGTAGACCAGATACCTATGCGGAAAGGGAACCTCTTACATAGTGATTACTCTAGGAGCCAGGGGTGTGGGGTGAGGTAGCACTACAAAACTAGAAGCTTCAATTCATGAGAAAACCGGGGTCCTGCTTGCCAAGCTGTCTTCACCCCTATTTTGGAAAGTTGGATGGGGGTGGGGGAGTGGGTCAGGAGAGGGGGGGCACATAAGAGAGACAGGAACTCACTCCGATTGCAGGTACCCCGCTGGATAGAGAGGCCATCCAGCGAGATGTCCAGGTAGGCAGTGTTTCCTCTCATGCCTTCAAACATCAGCTGTGGAATTAGAGGCAAAGAAGACCCTGAGCCCGTGAGCCATGACTGGGCCTCCCTTCTTTGTGGCTGCTGATTTCCACCCTGCACATCCTAGATGGCTGGGCATCTAGGTCCCCTCTTTGTAAAACTTGCGTTCATTTATGACACACAGCACAGGAGTGAGTCAGAGGACAAGTTCTGAGAGTTGGTTCTAGCCTTCTACCACGTGCGTCCTGGAGATGGATCTCAGGTCACCAGGCTTGATGCAAGAAACCTCCATGATTGCCCTCTGGGCTCGCCCTGTGCCACAGCCTACCTTCCGGAGCCTCTTCCTTTAGATCCCTCCCCTACCAGGCCTCCTGGTCTACTCCTGGCCTCACCCAGCTTGGTATGTCATGATCTGCTGGTACAGTGACAGTGGTGGGCATCCAAGAGGGACTCTGGGTGTTCACATGTTTCCAGAGCAAGTAGGGCCGGGGGTGCTTCCGGCCCCTGAGCAGCAGCAGTCTGAGCTGGGCACCCCATGACAGTCCAAACATGTGGAAGGCAAAATGGATGCAAAGTGGGCCTTGCTCCCATATGTCAGGGCTACGCAGGCGTGCCACTCCGCCCCGAGGGAAGGTCTTGGGATCCATGTGCAGGTAATACCCCTCTGTGGGGAGACAGAAAGGAAAGGGCTGAGACCTTGCTGTCCCCAGAGGCCTTCCCATCCACCCCCTGCTCGCTCTGCTTCCAGCAGCCCCCTCCCAACTTTATCCCCTCTCCACTGTCCTCCACCAAACTTTAGACTTCCCTCAGACTCCTTACCTCCATTGGGGTACCCCCCGGGGGGGCCAGAAGTGCCAGTCAGGGAGGGCCCAGTAGTCCGAACCCAGTCCCCATCGTCCGCAGACATTTGAGACCAGTCACAGAAAGGTCTGGAATTGTCTTCAAAGTCACACTTGGAGAGAATGGCTGGGAAGAAAAGAATCACTGTGAGGCCTCAGATAGGGCAGAGGGCAAGGGTCAGGTCACAGAGCCACACTGGGAGGTGGGGTCGGCAGGGTCACTAAGTATAGAGAAGGCGGCTAAGAGCTCAGATCCAGAGCAGAGACGCTGGTGACACAGTATTGGGGGGAAATGTGGAGCTGGTGAGCAGAGAGAGTAGATGACAAAGTTTGGGAGCACAAACTGGGGTTCAGGCTGATTCAGACAGGCTTTGTCTTGGCAGCATGTGTTTAGTTGTAGCTATTATTACTGTTATCTTGGTATATGAGTGTGTGTGTATGTGTGTGTGCTTGTGTGAGCATGTGCGTGCATGTATGTGCATATGCATGTGTGTGTGCGTGTGCAATGTGCATGCATGTAGAGACCAGAGGTCAACATCAGGTGTCTTCCTCAATCTCTCTCCACTTTATGTTTTGAGACAGAGTCTCTCAGTGACCCCAGAACTCACTAATTCAACTGTACCGGCTGGCCAAGGGACCCTAGAGATCCTGCTGGGTCTGCCTCTCCACTGCCGGGACTAGAGCATGTGCTACTATGGCAAGCTCTTTACATGGATGCTAGGGGTGGAACTCAGGTCCTTGTGCAGCAAGGATGCTACCTACTAGGTTACCTCCAGCATCCTGCCTCACGGTCTCATATAGCCCAAGGTAGCCTTGAACTCCGGATCCTCCTGCCTCAGCCTCCTGAGAGCTGGGATTACAGGTGCGCACAATACCTAGTCTATTGTTTGGTTATTTTGAGACAAGCTCTTGTGACTATGTAACCCAGGCTAACCAGGAGCTTGTGATCTTGCTTTGGCCTCCCCAGTGCTGGGTGGGCAAGCCTGTGCCATCATATCCAGTGCTTGTTAATTTGAACAGGACTCTTTTGGGTAGAGCTAGGCCGTGTTTTCCCACTGTGCCCTCCGCCCTTGGCTGTTCAGGAGCTGCCCTTTGTGTGTGTATCTCATGTTTATGTCATTACTGTACCCTGACTACGAGCCCTGTACTAAGACTGGAGTTCACGGTTAGAGCAGATTGTAAGGAGG
This sequence comes from Mastomys natalensis, assembly GCA_021653895.1. Taxonomy (NCBI): domain Eukaryota; kingdom Metazoa; phylum Chordata; class Mammalia; order Rodentia; family Muridae; genus Mastomys; species Mastomys natalensis. Next base: position 107,001 of record JAJTUV010002579.1, on the reverse strand, counting down.
GAAGGGAGACCTAAGTAGGTCTGGTTCCAACTCACAGTCCTCCCTCGAAGTGTGCATCATCGGCTCCAGGTCTGGAGTGTTCAGTCTCCTTGGGATTAGTTTGGAGAAAGCAAAGAATGTTACCTTTGTCATTATTCAAATTATCACTGAGACTATGATTCTGTTGTGTCTTTCTTCTCTTTCTTTTTTATTTTAAGACAGATCTCACGTAACCCAGGCTAGCCTCAAACTCCCCTAAGTAACCAAGGATGACCTTGATTAAGCTCATGACTTTCCTGCCTCCACCCTCTAAGTACCGGCTTTACAGGAGTACACCACCACATGTTTTCTTTTAGAGACCAAGTCTTTTGATGAGTAGCCTAGGCTAGCCTCAAACATGCAATCCTCCTGCCTCCCTCACCCCTAGTGCTAGGATGATAGGTTTGCACCACCACACCCAGCCCTCCTCCCCACCTTACAAACTTAATAAAGAAGCCCTTTCTCTTCCATCAACTTGGGTCAGAATTTCCCACAATTCAACTGCTACTTGTCCAGAGCCCTGCACCAAAGTTCAAGGAACCTAACACACCTCTCATTCCTTGCCACCTTCTGTCTTGAACTCTGGCCTATCAGCTCCACCCACTGTGGGGTTTTGGAGAGTGTAAATTATTTGTCATTCCCTCCCAGCCTGGAATGTCACTTCAGTTTCAGGACCTGGGGATGTGAGGCTCTCCCCATCCCGGTCAATAGACTATCTTCTTCCCAATCCCACTGACCGTCTCCTTACCTTCCTCCCCAGTCTCCTGACTTTTCATTTTTGAGTCAGGGTCCCATTGTAGACCAGGCTTGCCTAGAACTTGATAGATAATCCAGTATGGCCTTGAACTCCTGATCCTCCTGTCTCTACCTCCCATGCGCTAGGAATACATCCTGAGCCACCACAGCAAGTTTACGTCATGCCGGGATTTTGAAACCAGGGCTTTGTGTAGGTCAAGCAAGCCCTCTGTCAGTCGAGTTACATCCATAACTTTTCTCTATGATTTCCTCTCTCCTCTGGCATCCCCAGACACAACCTGGTAAACCCCTGACCCATTTGTCACTGCTGTCCCCGGTCCAGCTTACCACACAGGGCTAGGCACTTGTTCCTGGCCCCAGGCAGCCCCCACCAGCAGCAGCAGGGTCCAAACTGGAGGAGCCATGGGGGACCTCTGAGGCAGCCCTCAGGTAGAGAAGAAGATTACAGTGAGGATCCAGGCCACTTTATAAACACCTGACCCTCCTCTCTTGTCACCCTTCTGAGGAGGTCATTAAAAAAAAAACCACAGAATTTGAGAAGTCTCTGGGAATATAAAGTTATCAGAGTTGAAATGGAAAAGCCAATAGAAGAGTTGTAGACAGAAAGAAAGGGAAAATAAGAAAAAGGGAGACAGAAACAGATCCAGGAAGTCTAACATCAAGCAAACAGTAGTTTGGTAAGAAACAACAAAGGAAAAGAAGACTGAGAGATAGTCTCGCAGAGCCCAGGCTGGCCTCAGAATCATAATGTAGGCAAGGCTATCCTTGAAATGCCAAGCTCTCCACCTCCAAATGCTGGAATTATAACCATGGTACCTGACTAGGAAAGCACGAGCCAGCTCTCCCAGAACTGAAACACTCAGGTCTCTTAATTAAAAGGTACCTAGTGTGGTGGCTTCAGAGAGCCACGGAAACTACTTTGTGAAAGTTCAAAGTATCAGGGCTGAAAGGAAGGTGGGAGACCCTTTTAGATAGTAAGGAACAGGACACATACTAAGGACCACGGATCCTCATGGCCTCAGTCTCCTTGGTAGCAATCATAGGTTCTAAAGGCAGCAGAACACTCGCTGCAGAACTCTGATGGAAAAATCATTCAGACTTAACATTCTACAACTGAAGATAGTGGCAGATGCTGTTGAGGGTCACGTGAATGGCTGGAAATGAGAGACAGAGCTGAAGGACGTACTCATAAAGAGATGCAAGCTGCCAGGAAGCATTTGAAAGTGTGTCTGTGCTCTCTTTGGGTCTATGTGTCTGTTCTCTGTGTGTGTCTGCATGTCTCTCTGTGTGTCTGTGTCTGTATGTGTCTGGTGTGCCTGTGTGGTCTCTGTGTGTCTCTGTCTGTGTGTGTCTGCATGTCTGTATGTGTGTGTTGGTGTGTATCTGTGTGTGTCTGTGTATATGTCTCTGTGTGTCTCTGTTAGTGTGTGTGTCTGTTTGTCCGTGTGTGTGTCTGTGTGTGTCTTTGTGTCTCTCTGTGTGTGTCTGTGTGTCTGTGTCAGTGTGTGTGTCTGTGTATGTCTGTATGAGTGTGTGTGTGTCTATATGTCTCTCTATGTGTATCTGTGTGTCTCTCTGTGTGTATTGTGTGTATTGTGTATTGTCTCTGTGTGTCTCTGTTAGTGTGTGTGTCTGTTTGTCCGTGTGTCTGCGTATGTCTGTGTGTGTGTGTCTGTGTGTGTCTGTATGAGTGTGTGTGTGTGATATGTTTCTATGTGTATCTGTGTGTCTGTGTGTGTCTGTGTGTATGTGTGTGTGTAAGTCAGAGGATACCTTGCAGGAGCTGTTCTGTTCTTTCACTCTATGGGTTCTGAGAATCAAATTCAAATTGTTAGACTTGGCAGCAAGTTGAGCCATCTTGTTGACCCCTACTTCATTTTTCTAAGACAGTCTTGTAGCCCAGGTTGGCTCCAGTTGAGGCTGAAGTGCCACCATGCCAGTTTTACGTGGTATTGAGAATCGAATCCTAGGTATCATGCATACTAGGCAAGCTCCCCACCGACAGAACTACATCTCCAGCCTTTCGTTTTTCAGACAGAGTCTGCGTAGTCCAGGTTGGACCTCATTGTCTAGTTCCAGGCCAGCTTCAAACTGGTGGCAGTTTCCTCGTCTCAGGCTCTGAAGGGCTGTGGTCCCAGGTACTTAGCACACTGAGGCAAGAAGAGAATTGCAGGTTGGAAGGCCCCCTGGGGAGCTTAGTAAGACCTTGTCACGAAAGAGGAAGTCAGAGGAAGTCTGGGTGTGGAGTTGAGCAGTAGCGGTATTCAGCATTGTGAATTACTCAGCCATTCTGTCCCGCAACCACGCGTGTGTGCACACACACGAGGGGCACACTTATGATTTTGTTTATGTGCCGTGTGTGTGCAGTGTGAGTGGAGGTGTCCAGGGAGGCCAGAGGAGGTCATCAAATCCTTAGGAACTGGAATTATAGGTGGCTGCGAACCGCTTCACGTGGGGACTGGGGCACAAATTCTAGTCCTCTGCAAGAGTAGCAAGCACTTTTAACCACCAAACTGCTCTCTAGTCCCCTGTGGTTTTTATTATTTATTTTTGTTAAAATTAATTTTCAAATTAAAAGACATCTAGACTACATATCATGTTTATAACATAGTGGCTACATACATAGTCACAATTACACCAAATATGCATGTCTATATGTATATATGACATGCTGTGTGTGTGTGTGTGTGTGTGTGTGTGTGTGTACAACTCTGCATCCATCAACGGAGAATCGAGCCTAGCTGAAAATTTAAAATGGAACAAAATGAAAACCTACATGTGACCAGGGGAGGTAGCATGGACATGCCTGTAGTCCCGGCACTCGGGAGGCAGAGGCAGATGGATCTATGAGAGTTCGAGACAGTCTGGGCTATTACACAGAGAAACCCTGTCTCAAAAAAGCAAAACAGAAAGAGGGAGAGGGGGGAAAAGAGAAAGACCTACATGTGTCATAGTTGTGCAGGATGCTGACTGACAGAGTCACAGGAGTTGGCACTCTCCTTCCAACATGTGGGTCCCAGGGATTGAACTCAGGTTGTCTGGCTTAGCAGCAAGCCCCTACTGCTCAACTATCTTTTCATCTTTTGGTTTTTGTTTTGATTTTTGAGATAGGTACTCACAACATGGCTCTGAATGGCTTCAGTTGGAAGTAATCCTCCTTAGTCAACCTCCTGGGTTCTAGGATCACAGGCATAGGTCACCAACACCCAGATGCTTTTGGGTTTTTTTTTTGGGGGGGGGGGTTTCGAGACAGGGTTTCTCTGTGTAGCCCTGGCTGTCCTGGAGCTCACTCTGTAGACCAAGCTGGCCTCGAACTCAGAAATCCACCTGCCTCTGCCTCCCAAGTGCTGGGATTAAAGGCGTGGCCACCACCACCCAGTCGCTTTTGGTTTTTTTTTAAGTAGGATCTCACTATGTAGCCCAGGCAGGCCTTGGAGATCTTCCTGCTTCAACCCCAGGAGTGAGATTACAGATGCATGCTCTTATCACCTGTACTCATGAAAGAAAGAAGGAAAGAAAAGAAAGAAAGAAGGAAAGAAAGAAAGAAGGAAGAAAGAAGGAAGGAAGGAAGGAAGGAAGGAAGGAAGGAAAGGAAGGAAGGAAGGAAAACTGCCAGTTCCATGGCACAGGCCTGTCTCTCGCAGTTACTCAGATGGCTAAGGCAAAACGATTTCAAATTCAGACCAAATTAGACAACTGAAGAAGACCTTATCTCAAAATGAAAGTTTTTATTATTATTACTCAGCTTTGATTTTGTATTTCTTTTTGCCCCTCCTCTGTGTGTGGTGGCTCTGTGTCTGTGTGTGTGTGTGTGTGTGTGTGTGTTTGTGTGTGGCTACAGAGCGTCTGATTGGTCTGGAGCTCTCCTAGTAGTCTGGGCTAGCAGGCCAGTGAGCCCCAGAGCCCCGTCTGTTTCCTTCCCTTCTGGCCATCCCTGGGATCACAGGCCCGCACCACCATGTCCATCTTTTTACATGGTTCTGGAGATGCAAACCCAGGCCCTCGTGCTTACCAGGAAAGCATTCTGCTGGCTGTTCTGTTCCAGCAGGACTTTTTTTTTTTTCTGTCTCAGAGGAAGCTCTAGAGTCCATGTTTGTTTTAGTCCAGATTTTCAAAAGGAACAGAACTACAAAACACACACACACAAATAATACATAACATACATACATACATACATATATGCATATACATACATCATATATATGAATTATTCAACTATTATTATTACATGCATACACATATGAATTATTAGGTTGGTTTACAGGATGAGGTCCAGGTAGCCTGGCACTGGGGCACTGGCTGTCACATTTCAGAAATCTTTCTGGTAGAAGCATCCAACCCTGAGAGGGGAGGAGAGAAGATGTCACCAGTGCACAGAAATCAGGACAGGCCCTTTATATTCTCATCATACACTCTAACACCACCAGGTGGAGCAAGCAAGTGGGATTTCATCCACGCATATGTGGCTGGCTGTCGCAGGTTGTTAAGGGCAACAGCCCATTGTTTCAGCTGTTCCTCCAGGTCATTCGTTCCTGGTACCAAGTGAAGTCACTCTTGGCAAATAGGCAGTGTTTTAAGTAAATCACTAAATATCAGTAAATCTATAATATTGCTCTTTTCTAGCTAATTCTACTTTCAGTCTCACAGTAGAGACAGCAAGAACATAGCAATCATTCCCTGTCTCAGTGAACCTAACCTGGCACCAAAGGACCTGACCTTCAGTCCATGTTGGAATCCCAAGGAAGATGGGTCTAACGTTGGTGAAGGATTGCCACAAAAAAAAAAAAAAAAAACAAACAGTCTCCTTCCATGTCCTATTCCGTGAGCTGCCGTCAGAAAGTGGCACTCAAACCAGGCAGTGGTGGCACATGCCTTTCATCTCAGCGCTTGTGAGGCAGAGGCAGGTGATCTATGGGAATTGGAGGCCAGCCTGGTCTACAGAGGGAGTTCCAGGACAGCCAGGGCTACACAGAGAAACGTCTCAAAAAAACCAAACAAATTTTAAAAAAAACAAAGAAACAAAGAAAAAAGGAGAGAGCAAGCTTGACACCAGCATCCATCTGCCTGTGCTCCCTGACTGTGGATGCCACCAGAGCAGCCACCTCAAAGCGCCTGCTGCCCCGCCTTCCCCACCGTGCTGGACTGTGCTTCCCCCTCTGAGTTGCGGCCAGGTGCCGACTGTTCTGGTGCCTTTCCTTGTTCTTAAAAGCCAGACAAAGCCTGGCATGTTAGCACATGCCTTTAACCCCAGCACTCAGGAGACAGGGCGAAGCTCTGTGAGTTCAAGGCCAGCCTGGTCTACAGAGTGAGTTCCAAAATAGCCAGCGCTACATAATGAGATCCTGTCTCAAAAAACCAAGAACAAACAAAGCCACAAGTGGTTAAAAGTGCTTGCTGCTCTTAAGGATGACCAGAGGTCAGTTCCCAGTAGCTCAAGCTGCTCATAAATCCCGTTCTAGGGAATCTAACACCCTCTTCTGGCCTACACACACAATAAAAAAATAAATTTTTTAAGAAAAAAATAAAAGCAAAACTAAGCCATATGTAATGGTCCAGGCCTGTACTCTTAACACCTGGGAAACTGAGACAGGAAAAGTCTAAGTTCCAGATCTGCCTGAGCAATTTAGCCCCTGTCTCAAAATACCAGACAAACAACAAAACAAAACAACCCTCCCTCACAAGTCTTAATAGACTTGATATAGGATTAATATTCCAGCTCCAACAACCCGCAGCAGAAGAAGCAATGGGATGTCTGTTGAGGAAGCCACAAAAGAAAGAGAGAGAGAAAGAGAGAGAGAGAGAGAGGAGGAGAGAGAGAGAGAAGCTTGGAAGGGAAGGACACCAGCGGATGGTGATGAGATTGCTGGCAAGGTTCTCTAACAGTTCCCAACCACCCTGAAGAGGCACTGTAGTCCAGGAGCTAAGTTCACCTCCCCCAAAATTCTTTTGAGTCCTCCCCTTTGCTGACTCCTCCCACCTTAATTATAGACACGTGAACACATCACACACACACACACACACACACACACACACACACACACACACCCTAACAAATTCCCTCCAGCCCCCAACACCTTCAGCCTTCATGTAATTTTTCCCGCAGTGGCCTGCAAAGGCTTTCAGGCTGGATTCTAAATGTCTTGTTTTGGAAACAGAATGGATGACAGCCCCGTAGGATAATAGCCAGGATTGGGGTCCTGGTACTGCGTGTGCCATCTTTGCCTGGTTGGCTGGGTGGGTCTTTCTCCTAAGCATGCGTGCCCACATGAAGCACTATGGGGAAGGAGTCCAAGGAACAATGGGGAGTCCTCCTTGTCCCCTGGCTGCGATATTTCTCACTTCTCAGTCTATTGACTGTCCTTCAAGTTGCAAGCAGAAATCCCATATCGACACCCATCAGGACACAAAAGACAGGTGGTTGGACTCAAAAGGGGTTTATGTTCTGAGGTAAGTGACTAGTGCTACAGATATTAACCATTACTGATCCATTAACCAGGGTTGCCCATTGCCACCAATCCCTAAAGGGGAACACCTCCGTACTGGCTCCCGTTTCTTCAGTGGTGGCCCCAGCTCATTCAGCACTTGTCCTGGCGGGTTGGCAGCTGCCCACCAAGAGACAGCCTTGAATGGAGCCTGCTTATTGACCAGCGTGGGCAGGCATTGTGGCCTCAAGCCCAGAGGGGTCAAGAGGTCAGACAAGCCATGCGAGGCAGCACGTAGGGCCCAGCCCCCTCCACCTCTGGTTTCCCAGATCTGATGCCTTGCTACCAGATTGGGGGAGGTAGAGCCAGGAGAGTTGTGGGGTGCACACTTATGAAGATAGACAAACCAGGAGTCTTGTTGGTGATTTCAGCTGATGCCAGTGGTATTTTTAAAAGACACACTTCAAACCCCTTCCCTCCCATGAAAGCGGAGTCAGTGGCCATTCTGTCTATGGCTTCACGATCCTCTGTTGTCCAGTGCAGGGCTTGTGTTCTCTGGGAAACCCCACGAGACCTAAAGAATTCATGTTCTGCCCCTTAAATTCTCCAGGCCCTGTATTCTTCGTAGATGCCACAAAGATTGGACCCCAAAGGTTGCCCTGTGTGTGTGTGTTGTGTGTGTGTGTGTGTGTGTGTGTGGTGGTGGTGGTTACAGTTCTGGCAGGGCACTAGTTGAGTTTAGATGTCTCTGTCCCTGAGTTCTAAGTCGGTCTCTGGGAGCTGAGGATGTAGTTCAATTAACAGAGTGCTTGCCTTGCAGGAAGCCCAAGCTTCTATCTCCAGCATCCCATAAACAGGGACAGGGCACCTGTGGTCTCAGCACTGGAGAAATGGAAGCAGAAAGATCAGGAATTCAACGTTGTCCTTAACTACATAGCGAGTTCCAGGCCAGCCTGGGCTATGTGAGACCTTCCTGTCTCAAAAAAACTAAACAAATCCAAGCTGATTCTCTGAGTCTCTCCTGTTCTGGGGCCTCAGGCTCGTCTCGTCCAGTGACATCTTTCGATTTCAGAATGAAGCTCTGAGAAGTTCTTCTGGCCCCTAAGATATCACCGCTGGTGCTGGAGTGTCCATAGGACAGGCAGGGGAGAAGGTAACAACCCATTTGATGAGGGTTGGGAGTGGTGGAGGGTTGGCGTGACACAGTGATGGTGAGCGAGTTGGTGGGTACACCGTGGTGTCACCAGCACGTCACCTGTCCCCTCTCCTGCAGGCCTCCCCCGTGTATAGCTTCAGTTTCCCCCGGAGGAAGTTGGAGTAGACCTGGAAGAGCTTACAGAAAGTATCCACCGTGAGTGTTCGGAGTGGAGCAGGTGGGGTGGTGTCTGGAGGCGATATCAGTTCCTTCTGTCAAGAGAGAAGAGCATATCACTGGAGTGCGCAGGAATACAGATAAAATGTGACCTGGGACAGAATGGGAGGGGCATGTGAAGAGAGACCTCAGTATTATGTGTGGAGGGGGGTGGGTAGCCGCCAGAGGTGCGGTTTCTTCCATCACTCTCCACATTATTTTTATTTGTGAATGTATGCAGTGCCCAGGACATCCCCAGTACACCCTCAGATTCCCTAGGGGATGTAAAGGCAGCTAATGAGCCACCTGATATGGGTGCTGGGCATTGAACGTTGCAAGGTCAGCAAGTGCTCTTAGTCACTGAACCACCTCTCCAGCCCTGCCACCCTATGTTTTGAGAAAGTGTCTCTCCTAGAAGCTGGAGCTCACTGCCTGAGCAGCAGTGGCCGAGCAGTGAGTCCCCAGGAATCCTTGTGATTCTGTGTCCCCAGCTCTGGGGTGGCATGTATGTTCTCCCTCATTTCATTGGGTTTTTTATATATAATTTATTTTTAAGATTTATTTATTTTATGTATGAGTATACCGTCAGACACACCAGAAGAGGGCATCAGATCCCATTACAGATGGTTGTGAGCCACCATGGGGTTGCTGGGAATTGAACTCAGGATCCAGCTTGGCTCCTCACACTTACACAGCAAGCAAGCCATCCACTGATTCATCTCCCCGGCCTGAGCTGTCAGGATTCTTTGTTTTACATGTGTTATTACATGGATTCACTTATGTAGGTGGAGGTCAGAGGACTTTCGGCATGTGGGTCCCAGGGATCGAACTCGGGGCATCACGCTTAGCAGTAAGTTCCTATCCTCACTGAGCTATCTCTCCCTGGCTCAGACCGCAGTATTCATTAATGGTCAGAGCATCCCATAGAAGGGCAAGTGGCAGGGTCCACAGACGTTCACACTCACCTGAGCTCCCAGCACCCGAAGCAGTGAAGTGAGGCTACGAAGGCCACTGATGGCTTTGTCTATATGAAGCTGAAGGCTCTCTAGTGGCTGGGAGGAATTGGCTAGCAGGGCCTGGGCCTGCAGGATGGCTTCTGAGAGCAGGGACAGGCCTTGCCAAACTTCTACGGCCTGTTCTTCCACCTGGGAGAGGCAGAGACTTAGAAACAGCCAGCCAGCATCATTCCCTATCCTCCCTGGCTATCAGACAGGACTAAAAGAAGAAACAGAAAACAAGCAGTAAGGTTTGTTGAATGAGTGAATGAACGATGAGGAACAGAAAAGCAAGCAGTAAGGTTTGTTGAATGAGTGAATGAATGATGAGCTACTCTGCTCCATCAACCATTGCCTCTCACATTCTTTCTCCCACACTATCAAGATGTGAAAATGAGACCTACCAACTTCTAGGAACCAGGGGTGGAGAGGATGGGGGCATGGATGGACAGACAGACAGACAGACAGACAGATGGTGATGAGGACAGGGACTAGACACAACGAAACTCACCTCCATTCTTTTCCAGGCATAGAAGTTGACTTTGGTATCTGGCACTGTAATATTCTCACTCAGTCTTGGACCTTCTGCACAGCTCATCTAAAAGACACAGCCCCAGGTCAAGTGGTCCAGGGGTTTCATTCCACAAAAAGCCACCAGACACTCTGTCTTTGAACTTTCCCTACATGCTTTGGGGGCCATCAGCTTTATCATTCTTTATTTTAGACAGAGTTTCATGTAGCCCAGGTTGGCCTCACCTTGGTATGTAGCTGAGGATCACCTTGAGTTTCTGATCCTCCTGCCTCCACCTCCCAAGTATTGGAATTGTAGGTTTGTGCCAACAAAAAATGGCTCATGCAGTCCTGGGAATCGAACCCAGGGCTTCTTGCACACTAAACAAGCATTCTACCAACAAGGCCACATCTCCTGCCCAGCTTTATATTCTCGTGTGGGGTTGGGGGTGTGTGTGTGAAAGAGGTTTAAGGCTAAACATCTCATCTTGACCCTAAAGGCAGTTCCAGGAAGGGACCCAAATTCCCAGATCCCGGAGATCCCGGAGTTTCTTTTGTGGGGCCAGGGAGCTTACCGTGACATTTTCTGCCTCCTTAGCCTCCAAGATGTACCTCTCCAGAACTCGACTGTCGCAGATGAGGCGTGGGGGAGCACAGAGGACTGGGAGGCCCAGAGGAATCAGTAGCAAGGACAGTAAACGCAGCAGGGTGGGACGTTCTGGAAGAAAGGCAGGCTGAATGTGAGGAAGGAGGGGAGGGGGCCGTGGGACTGCAGGGGCCAGTTTGCTCAGCGAGACCCCTCTGCCCTTCTAGTCTCTGCTGACCCCGACCTTGCAATTGCTTAGGCTCTCCCTGAGTGGCCTTCATTCAATCCCTCGGCGCTGCATACCCCACCCCCCAAGCGACCGGCATCCACTTCTCGGCCAAACTTCACTGTGAGTGCACGCCAGAGGCTGGCAGAACCTGGGAAGCTGGGACTCCTGGACGCAGGTAATTCGTTTAGCAACTTTCCACCCACAGAGTAGCGCCTCATCTCCCTAAAATCCTAAACTTTGTCCCTGTTCTGAATCCCCCCGCCTTTTTTGTCATTCACAGGGGGCTCCCCAAACCTCTTCGTGCACGTGGAGGCTGCCCCACCCCCCCTCTTCCTTGATCCTTGGAGAGTCGCAGGTCCTTGAACACGGCCCGTTTCCTGGCCAATAGCTTTAGATGTAAATCCTTGCTCAAACAGGAGCCCTGGAGGTCACAGGTCCCTAGCCTGTGAGTACTCACCGGGCACCCCCATCTCCGCCTGGCTGCCGGGGCTCCTTAGCGACCCGGGGCTGGGCCAGTGTCCACGCTGCGAGTCTTCATCCTTGGAAGTTCTGGAGGGCCAGATCACCCCACTAGCCTGGAAGAAGGTGGTCACCGTCCAGGGGGCGCAGGCAGAGTGGGGACGCGGTGGCCCTGGCCAAGGGTCTGTTCGGGAACACAGTGAGACACAGCCACCGGCCAGGGTTGGTCCGGGGACACTGTGGCTCCGGCCGGGGGTCGGGGATGTTATCAGCATGTGTGCGTGCGCGGGTGGGGGTGGGGGTGAAGCTGTGTGTGCGTGAGGGGTCGCCAGAGGTGGGGGCCACCTGGGGTCAGAGCAAGGGGCAGGACGCCTGGGTCTGGTGCTTGCTGGGTGGAGCCGGCTGTTCCAGGCACACACGCTGTCAGGGGGACTTGGGGGGGCAGGTTCTGATTTTCAAGAGGGTAGCCCAGTGGGGTGCGCATCTGAAATGTGCGAAGGAAGAGAAGCCTAAGGCTGAGGTAAGTCTAATTGACCTATGAAAAGCTGGGCACCGGAACACCTCCGCTGGGGGCGTCCTTGTCTTGGGGCAGGGACTTAGATCAGAAACAACTAGAGCTGGAGTCTAGAAGCAACTCAGATGCCTTTTCTTCTTACAGTGTTACGACTTGTTCTAAGGGTCAGGGTTGTCCCTGTTGAGGAGTCAGACTCAGACAAGTGGAGTAACGAATGGGGACTCCTCCCCTCCTTCTCCTCATTTTCTAGAACCCTAAAAACCCAAGAAGGTAACTTTCAGAGCAGGAAGCCTGTGGTGCATTGATGAAGACTCGTGGGCAAGTTGATAGTGGGTTCTTGCTTTTGTTTATGCAGTGCTGAGACTGGAACCCAGTGCCTTCTGTTAGGCAAACACTGTAACTGAGCTCCCACTGAGCAGGGGGATTCTAGGCAGACACTCTACTTCTGAGCCACGCCCCCAGCCCCTCACTGGGGGATTCTAGGCAGGGGCTCTACCACTGAGCCACGCCCCCAGCCCCTCACTGGGGGATTCTAGGCAGGGGCTCTACAGATGAGTCCAGTCTCCAGAACCAATGTCTATTTTGTGTAAGACCTTTGGCAGGATTAAAAAAAAAAAAAAAAAGGTACATTTTAATCTTCTTCAAGATCCTATACAGCAAGACAAGTTCTGAAGATGGCAGGCAATGTATCATTGCAGCTCTGAGGTGTAAGAGCTGAGGGCGAGCAAGCTCTATCCAACCAGGGAAGTTAAGGCAGACGGGATGGCAGAATCACTATGAGCTCAGACTTGAGGACTGAGCAGTTTGGATGGCTCGTAATGCTAATGGGTATGGGAGGGGACTCAGGTGTTTGGGGAGAAGTGGGGGGTATGGAATGAGGGGATCAGGCCAGAGTGCTCGTAGGGAGGAACCAGGTTGTAAAATAGCCCTGAATGCTATTCTGAATAATTTGGATTAAAAAAAGAGAAAGAGAGTAAGAATTCATTCATTCTTTCGGGAAATCTTCAAACGCTGGTGTGGTGGTGTGCTCCGGTCATCCCAGCACTTAGGAGGCTGGGGCAGCCTGGGCTACATAGTGAAACTATCTCAAAAGATAAAAGAAGGGCTGAAGAGATGGCTCAGTGGTTAAGAGCATGTGTTACTCTTGCTGAGGACCCAGGTTCTATTCCCAGCACCTAAACGATGGTTCCCAACCTTCCATAACTCCAGTTCCAAGGAATCCAATGGCCTCTTCTGACCTCTCTGAGCACTGGGCGTTTGCACGGTACACATACACATATGGAGGCAAACACAGCAAATAAAACATGAATCTAATAAAAAAAAATGTGAGGATTAAAGAAATGTTTATGGACTATATCCCACCTACAAGGAAGGGACCTGAGGACAGAGTTATCAATGGCACAGTCGAGAATGCCTGCCCTGGTGACATTCTAGTGTGGAGACAGACAATGGGCAGATGTCATTTAGAACTAAGTAGAGGTGGCTGGAGACATGACTAGCAGTTAAGAGCACTTGCTCTTTTTGCAGAGGACCCAGGTTCAGTTGCTAGCAACCATATGGCCACTAACAACTATCTGTAACTCCAGATCCAGGGATCTAATGCCCTCTTCTGGACTCCAAAGAGACTATGCACATGTGTTGCACAGACACATGGGTAAAAATCCATATGTATAAAATAATAATCTTTAATATATAATATGATGTATATATCAATATATCATATATACTATAGACATATTACAATAAATATATATAAGAATAAGGGGAAGGAGCTGAGGAAATGATTTACTCAGTAAATGTTTGCTTCATATGTACAAGGACCTGATTTAGATTCCCCAGTACCCACATGAAAGCTGGGCATAAACCAGGAGGTGGTGGCGCACACCTTTAATACCAGCACTGGGAGGCAGGGGTAGGCGGAGCTCCATGAGTTTGAGGCCGGCCTGGTCTACAGAGCAAGTGACAAGACTGCCAGGACTACACATTCCCTGTCTCCAAAACACCAAAATCAAAACAACAACCAAAAGTATGCTGGCATGTGATTGATAGTAACCATGTGATTGATAGTAACCATGTGATTGATAGTAACCCCAGTGTTTGGAAGGTAGAGACAGGAGGATTCCTGGAGCTCACTGGACAGCTAATAGAACCAAATCAGTAACTTCCCGGTTCACTAAGACCCTGTCTCAACAACCGAGCACAGGGTCAGTGAGAAGATGATTCAGTGGGTAAAGGTACCTGCCACCAAGTCTGGTGGCCTGAGACCCACGTAGTGGAAGAAAAGACTTAGCTGCTGCAAGCTTGTCTGGGACCTCCACGTGTGCCATGTAGAATTCATACATGGTGATACACATGCAATTAATTAATAATTCATTAATGTAACAACCATGAAATGGAGAAGCAACTGAGTAAGACGTCTGAAAGTCAAACTCTGGCCTCCGCTCTTGCACCACATGCATGTATACATACACACAGAGACACACATACATACACATATATACACATACATACACAAATACACACATATACACAGATACATACACACACAGAAACACAGAGACAGACATACATACACACATCTGCGCGCGCACCACACACACACACACACACACACACACATACTAAGGAGGAAAGGCACGGAAGGTGCCCCAGAAGTTGCAGTTGCCTATTCAGTCATAGGCAGTCAGGGTTGCCAGTCCATCATTCTGACATGCTGGAGGAAGAAGGGAGCCATAGAATTTAGCTGGGGAAAGCATGATCAAAACAAGCTGTAGAAATATGAAGAGGGGGACCGGAGGCCAAGCTAGCTGGACTAGCTGGAAGTCAGATGAACCTGAGCCTGATTCTTCTGACCCTGGACCGTCGTCACCTTGGGTCTGGTCAGGGGTTCTTCCTGAACCTGCTGTCCAGGCTCACACCCAGCTCTGCTCCTCAGCTGTGGCTGAGCCATGAGGCATGCAGAACGAACACACGTCCACACACGTCCGCATGTGAGCTTAGTCCCGACCACCGCACCCCTCCCATCCAGGCTGCTCTTTCCAGGGCCCCTGACTCCTGCGTCACTGCTCTGACCTATCCACTGGAGGGTGGGCCAGGGACAGATGGGGGCAGGGACAACACGGCCTGACATGGCCTTAGAAGGAGGAGCCTTTGGGGGCTGTAGGACCTGTCCCTTCTCTGTCACTAACTTTTCAGAGAACCCTAGGAGAGGAGCCAGGTCCGTCAGCTTCTATATGCGGGAGCCAGCAGGATTGGGTGTCCCCTGGGGCCTTGGAGAGAGAGAGAGCTACCAATGCATTTGTGGGGAACGAAACAGTGAACAAGTCAATGCATGGCACACCCGATTCTCATAAAACCCCGAGTGCTGAGGGGCTCTAGGGACCCAACATCAGTTCGAATGCACTGGTGTACTGTGGAACACAGTCTGAGCATCTGATGGCAGGTGACCCTGAGGGGACTGGGAGGAAACAGAACCGGAAGCTGCTGGTAAGGTGTGATGACACACACATGCAGTCCTAGCTCTTGAATGAAAGGGGCAGAAGAAGGTTCACAGCAAGTTCAAGGCAGCCTGGGTTACAAGGCACGCTCCAGGCCAACCAGGGCTGTGTCACAAGATCTGTCTCAAAATGAAAACTAAACAGCTGGGGTAGAGCAGTGCACACCTGTCATCCCAGCACTGGGGGTGAGGAGGGGGGAGTCAGGAAGGATCGGGAGTTCAGGGCTATCTTCTGATACGTAGTGAATTGGAGGCCAGCCTGGGCTACGTGAGACCCTCTCTCAAAAAGAGAAAGAAATAAAAGAAGGCAAACAAACAAAACCTTCTATCTCGGTCTCCCCACAGAGGTCTGTCACTGTCCACCCATCACCATATAGAACCCCAAAGACCACTCTAGTCCTTCCTAACTCTGTCTCTCCATTTGTTTTCCCATGAATAGTCTCGCCTATGTCGTGACTCCGAGCAGGAATCTTTTCCTTGTTTTTGGTGGTTGTTTTTTGAATGATAAGGTCTCACATAGCCCAGGCTAGGCTTGAGCTCCATAAGTAGCCAAGGAACACCTTGAACTTGTGGCCACTCCTGCCTTCACCTTCTAAGTACTAGCATTCTAGTCATGCCAAGGATGGAACCTGGGGTTCAGTCTAGGCAAGCACTCTACCAACTGAGTCACATCCCCAGATCCCTTGAGCAGGAATCTGCAGGGATTTCCCACTCCCCAGAAGTAAGACCCACTGTACACAGTCACGTTCTTCCCTTTGTATTGAATTTATTTGTCCAGTATCTGTGCATGGGCATGCTCATGTGTGGGACAGCATGGGTGTGGAGATCAGAGGACAACATACAAGAGACGGATGCAGGAATTGAACACGGGACAATTGGGCTTGGCAGCAAACACCCCTACCAGCTGAGCCATCTTGCCAGCCCCACACTATGGCCTCCCATCATAGGAGCTTGTTTAGACTTTTTTTTTTTTTTTTTTTTTTGGTTTTTCGAGACAGGGTTTCTCTGTGTAGCCCTGGCTGTCCTGGACTCACTCTGTAGACCAGGCTGGCCTCAAACTCAGAAATCCGCCTGCCTCTGCCTCCCAAGTGCTGGGATTAAAGGCGTGCGCCACCACTGCCTGGCTGTTTAGACTTCTTTTTAACTGCTGTTCCGTCAGGCTTGCCCTCCCCACTCTGTCTCCTTCTCTTCTTCAGATCTCAAACCCGAGACGGTCTCTCTGCCACAAAGCCTCTCCCGACACCACACCAGGAAGTTGTCATTGCTTGTGTGAGTGTGTTAGCTTTTGCTCTATCAGGGCCACTGGGTATGACAAAGTTGAGAAGCTATACAAGTTGAACACTGTCCAGCTCCGAGTTACTTATCATAAAATGTCCCCCTGGGAGTAACCCCTCTGTCCTTGTGTGTGTCCGGACACAGAGAGCAAAGACAGACATGGATGGTCTCACGCATTCTGTCCTGCCCACCAGCATGGTCTTAGCAGCGTCACTGTTCAGTTGAGGTGGTTCTGTGATCCAGCAGGCTCCTTCAGGTAGAGACAGAGAAGGGAGTAGACACACCTAGCCACCCTTACTCACTGGCCTTGGGCTGAGAAGCTGCTATTAATCTCAGAGTAGGTGACCAGTGAACTGACTTAAAGATAACTGCAGAGATGAACCATAGTGAAGCTGGAAGCAGACTGTGCTCGGTGGGTCCAAAGGGGAGCAAATTTACAACCCCCATGAGCGGTTGCAAACCTCAGGCAGCACGGAGCCCCACTGCCTGGAGCTGGGCTGAGAGGGGGAGGGGAGGGCTCTGGGCTTTCCAAGCAGTGGCTTCCCAACTTGGGAGTCCAGCCAACGGCCTAGAAGACCTTCTGTGCTGGAAAGTGAGTTGGCTGGGCGGGGAGAGGGCTGGAAGAGTGTTTTGAGGGGAGACTTTTGGCCTTTGGGGGCCTGGAAGGAAATGAGAATGCTGGAGAAGGGAATTCTGTCGGCTGACAGCCCCCGGGGTGGTGGTGCACATCTGTAATCATTTCAGCTATTGGGAGGCTAAAGAGAATCGTGAGTTCCAGGCCAGCCTGGATTTCATAGCAAGACCTTATCTCAGAAAGAAAAGAAAGGTTAGCCGGTTGGTGGTGGCTCATGCCTTTAGTCCCTCTGCTCAGAAGGAAGAGGCAGGTGGATTTCTGAGAATTTGAAGCTAGCCTGGTCTACAGAGTTCCAAGACAGCCAGGGCTACACAGTGAAACCCTGTCTTGAAAGAAAGAGAGAGGGCTGGAGAGATGGCTCGGTGGTTAAAAGCACTGAGTGCTCCTCCAGAGGTCCTGAGTTCAATTCCCAGCAACCACATGGTGGCTCACTACCATCTGTAATTGGATCCGATGCCCTCTTCTGGTGTGTCTGAAGACAGTGACAGTGTACTCATATAAATAAAATAAATAAATCTTAAAAAACAGAAAGAAAAAAGAAAAGAAAGAAAGAGGGGGAAAAGGAAGGGAGGAAGAGATGGAGAGAGAGGGAAAGATAGAGAAAGAGAGAGAGATGGAAAGAGAGAGAGAGAGAGAGAGAGAGAGAGAGAGAGAGAGGAGGGAGTATGGGGCCCTGATTTTAAGCTCTAGAGTATAATATGCTGAGTGCAGGAGCTTGTCCTTGCAGCCCCAAGAATTAGGAAGCTAGAGGCAGGAGGATTGCTGAAGCTCGCTGGCTAGCTAGCCTAACCCAGGTCCCAGGTCCCAGTGACAGACTCTCTCACACACACAGTGGACAGTTCCTGAGGAATGATGCCTGAGGTTGACCTCTGTCCTCCATGCGTATGTGCGCATACCCCGCTCCCACACACACAGAAAGAAAGAGAAAAAAGCCATGCATAGTGGTGTGTGCCTGTAATCCTAGCACTCAGGATGTGGGGGCAGGAGGATCAAGAGTTCCGGGTCATCCTCAGCTACATAACAACCTCTTGGCTAGCCTGAACTACATGAGGCCTTGTCTTTGGGGTAGGGGAAGAAAGTTATTAGATGTCATACACTCGAGTGTAACCCTTTTGGAAGTCCTGGTACCTAATACACTTACCTACAACAAGCAGATGTTCAGTAAATGCTATAGGTGCTAAACAGGTGTCTAGTGGCTGGCAAGATGGTTCAGTGGGTAGAGACGCTGCCAAAGCTGACAGCCTGAGTTCAGTCTCCAATCTCCAGGACCCACGTGGTAGAGGGAGAGAACAGACTCCCTCAAACTGTTCTCTGACCTCTACATGCATACCGCAGCATGTGCACACACGCGCACACACACATACACTCAACTGTGTGGACATGAGTGTGCAATTATGGATAAATTTCAAAAATAAATTGATTGGACTGGCAAGATAGCTCAGCAGTTAAGAGCACTGACTGCTCTTCCAGAGGTCCTGAGTTCAATTCCCAGCAGCCACATGGTGGCTCACAACCATCTGTAATGGGATCTGATGCCTTCTTCTAGTGTGTCTGAAGACAGCAAAAGTGTACTCATAATAAATAAATCTTTAATAGATAAATAAATCGGTTGAAAGATTCAGGTTTATCCTGACACATAGTCTTTTCAAATTTTTGAGACAAGGTATCTAAAATGCTCAAGCTATCCTACAACTTACTATGTAGTCCAGGCTAGCCTTGAACTTGTAACTAACAGTCCTCCTGCCTCTGCCTCCTGAGTAGCTGGGATTATCAGCATGAGTTGTGGTGCCTCGCTTGGGGATATGTCTCTACAGGAGGAAATCACTCCCTGTTCACTGTGGGCTCTGGAACTGTTCAATGAAAGGAGGAGACACTGCGCTGAGACAGACGGTCTACTCCTGGCCCACGCTGATTGCTTAAGCTTTAATGGAAGGCAAAGGGAACAGAGCTGGTGCTGGCTTCCCTGAAGACACTTGTGAAAGCTGCCGATCCCCGGGCTTCCTGGCCTCATACTCCAGACGACCACCGTAGATGCAGAAACCTTGCTCTTAACTATGTCTGTTGTGGTCCCCCACTCACACCTCCCCAGCCAAGCTTCCAAACAGGAAATCCCTGGGGGCTGGTCTGCCTTCAGTAGCATCATCGAAGGCTACGCCTTCGACAGTGACCCAGGGAAGCCCTAACTGCAAGCAGTGTGGAAACATGGACTAGAAACAACAAACGGAGGCTCTGTGAGACAGAGAGCTGCCAAGACAAACCGAACAGGCGTACGAGGGATGCGAGAGGGCTGCCTGCCACCAGCTCCGCTGGGCTCTAGCCAGGAGAGCAGAGTCAAGAACACATACGTGCAGGGAGACACAACTGCAGCCCAGTTTCCTACGGCTCTAGATCTGCTCCTGGGAGGTTTCAAGGCCAGGATGCCCTGAAGAGGTTGACGGAGGGCTAGCCAACCAAGCATGGTGGCACATGCCTATAGCCCTAGCACTTGTAAAGTGAAGGCAGGGAGATAGTATGTTTGAGGCCAGTCAGCCTGGATAATGTATCAAGAAACCCTGTCTCCAAAGGACAACAAAAGAGATGGAGAGATGGCCCAGCAGTTAAAAATGTGTATTGCTTCTGGGAGGAGATGGTGCACACCTTTAATCCCAGCACTCAGGAGACAGAGGAAGGCAGATCTCTGTGAGTTCAAGGCCAGCCTGGCCTACAGAGTGAGTTCCAGGACAGCCAGGGCTACGTAGAGAAACCCTGTCCTGAAAAATAAAACAAAGCAAAGACTACAGACTGCTCTTACAGAGTTTGCTTGGCATCACCTTACATCAGCTGGCTCACAACCACCTCTAACTCCAGTTTCGGAGACACAACAGCTTAGCCTCTGAGGACACTTGAACTTGTGTACATAAACTCATATAGAGACATATACATAATTAAAAATAAAATCATTTTAAAAATAATAAAACCAGGGCTGGAGAGATGACTCAGTGGTTAAGAGCACTGGCTGCTCTTCCAGAGGTCCTGAGTTCAATTCCCAGCAACCACATGGTGGCTCACAACCATCTGTATTGGGATCTGATGCCCTCTTCTGGTGTGTCTGAAGACAGTGTACTCATATAAATAAAAATAAATAAATTTTTAAGAACAACAATAATAATAAAACCAAGTGGGATGGTGCATACTTGTAAGACCAGCACTTGGAAAGCTGAGGCAGGAGGATTGACATGTGTTCAGGACTAGCCTGGACTGCATAATGAGTTTCAGGCCAGCCTGTATTACATACTGAGAGCCTGTCAGAGATGAAGAAAGGATGGAGAAAGGAAGGAAGGAAAGAAGGGAGGGAGAGAGGAAAGAAGGAAGGAAGGAAGGAAGGAAGGAAGGAAGGAAGGAAGGAAGGAAGGAAGGAAGGAAGGAAGGTCGGTCTATGGCTCAGTCAGTAAAATGCTTGCTACCCAGTGTGGGAAACTGAGTTATACCTCTAATACCCACATAAAAGAGTGGGCATAGGTGTGTGTGTGTGTGTGTCTGTCTGTCTGTGTCTGTCTGTGTCTGTGTCTGTGTCTGTGTCTGTGTCTGTGTCTGTGTCTGTGTCTGTGTCTGTGTCTGTGTCTGTGTGTGATCCAATTGCTGAGGAGGCTGAAGCAGGAAACCTTCTGGGCTTGCTGGCTGTCAGCATAGCCAAGTCAGTGAGTCCAAGTAGAAATGGAGAGACCCTATCTCAAAAAGCAAAATGGCCAGGATGTTACTACATGCCAGCACTTGGGAGAAAGGACAAACAAAGCTCTGTGAGTTCGAAGGCATCCTGGTCTGTGAAGAGAGTTCAAGCCAGGCAGGCTGATGAAACTTGTCTCAGAAAGAAGCAAAGGCAGAAAGGAAAGGAGGGAGGAAGGAAGAAGGGAGGGATGAAAGGAGGGAGGGATGGAAGGAAGAAAAGAAGAAGGGAAGGGAGGGAGGAAAGAAAGTGAGTCTGTGTCTTGTTGAGTAACACTCTCTGGCCTTCACATGCACAGAAACACAGGTTAATGTACACTTTCACACACACAGACACTACCATGAACAAGGTACACACACACAGACACACCATGACAGTACACACACACACACCACCATGAACAAGGTACACACACACACACCACATGAACAAGTACACACACACAGACACACATGAACAAGGTACACACACACAGACACACCATGACAAGGTACACACACACCCACATGACAAGGTACACACACACAGACACCACATGACAAGGTAACACACACAGACACACATGAACAAGGTACACACACACAGAACACCATGAACAAGGTACACACACACAGACCTACCATGAACAAGGTACACACACACAGCACCACCATGACAAGGTACACCACACACAGACACCACCATGACAAGTACACACACACAGACACCACCATGAACAAGTACACACACACAGACCCACCATGAACAAGTACACACACACAGCACCACCATGAACAAGGTACACACACACAGACACCACCATGAACAAGGTATACACACACAGACACACATGAACAAGGTACACACACACAGACACTACCATGAACAAGGTACACACACAACACCACATGAACAAGGTACAACCACACACACCACCATGACAAGGTACACACACACAGACACACCATGAACAAGGTACACACACACAGACACCACCATGAACAAGGTACACACACACACACCACCATGAACAAGGTACACCACAGACACACCATGAACAAGGTACACACACAGACACTACCATGAACAAGGTACACACACACACAGACACACCATGAACAAGGTACACACACAACACCACCATGAACAAGGTACACACACACACACCACCATGAACAAGGTACACACACACAGACACTACCATGAACAAGGTACACACACACGACACCACCATGAACAAGGTACACACACACACACCACCATGAACAAGGTACACACACACAGACACTACCATGAACAAGGTACACACACACAGACACACCATGAACAAGGTACACACACACAGACACACCATGAACAAGGTACACACACAGACACACCATGAACAAGGTACACAACACACAGACACCACCATGAACAAGGTACACACACACAGACACACCATGAACAAGGTACACACACACAGACACCACCATGAACAAGGTACACACACACACACCACCATGAACAAGGTACACACACACAGACACTACCATGAACAAGGTACACACACACAGACACCACCATGAACAAGGTACACACACACAGACACCACCATGAACAAGGTACACACACAGACACTACCATGAACAAGGTACACACACACACAGACACCACCATGAACAAGGTACACACACACAGACACCACCATGAACAAGGTACACACACACACACCAC
Organism: Mastomys natalensis; assembly: GCA_021653895.1. Classification (NCBI taxonomy): domain Eukaryota; kingdom Metazoa; phylum Chordata; class Mammalia; order Rodentia; family Muridae; genus Mastomys; species Mastomys natalensis. The sequence goes on along the minus strand of JAJTUV010002579.1, from coordinate 84,358 downwards.
CATGAACAAGGTACACACACACACACCACCATGAACAAGGTACACACACACAGACACTACCATGAACAAGGTACACACACACAACACCACATGAACAAGGTAACACACACACAACCATGAACAAGGTACACACACACAGACACTACCATGAACAAGGTACACACACACAGGACACTACCATGAACAAGGTACACACACACAGACACCACCATGAACAAGGTACACACACACAACACACCACCATGAACAAGGTACACACACACACACCACCATGAACAAGGTACACACACACAGACTATCATGAGCAACACAAAAACCAAGGTTGATGGAGAGGGCTGTCACAATATAAATGTCATGAGCCTTTCCTTGTCCCATCCCACTAGTCCACACAGCTCATCCCGGTTGTCCCTCTTGGCCGCCAACTCACAGTGTACCTAGCCTGCTCGTATATCCCCTGCCCAGGAGGTCTTCTTTCCTTTCTTCTGCCCATCAAACTGCTATTCAGTCTTCAGTACCCAAGTCCAAGATTAAAGCATGTTGGTCCTCACAAAGAACTTCATCTCTCCATCCCCACAGGTGCACATACATGATGGCAGCCTACATCTCTATGTATTTCATGTGTTCACAAGAGCTGCATCCTGTGTACACCTTCCCAGCTGCATAGTGAGCTGTGTCATATGCAGAAGCCATGGGAAGGGATTTTGGCCCACCTGGACTTGTTTTCAGTGCCACACCATGATAATTGGAGTAAATTTCCATTCCTGACTCTTAGGGACTACTAAACTCTTGTGACCTCAAACAATAATAAAAGATACAGTCTAGAGCCTGAACTACATCATGAGTTTCAGGGCAGCCTGGATTACATATCTTTGCGTGGTAGACAGTAGTCCTTGGTATCTGAAAGGAATGAATGTGTGGACCCCCCCCCTTAGAATCCCAAATACAAGATACTCAAGTCCCTGATATAAAACTGTACAAGTGTTGGCATGTTTTTGCAGTCCCAATACCCAAGACGCTAAGGCAGGAGGATCTTGATGTGAAGCCAGCCTGAACTATCAGCAAGACTCTGCGTCAATTAAAACTATAAGTAATTAATTAGCTAACTAATTAATTAAATTCAGATACGGTAATATACACCTGTAGCTCTAGCACTTGGGAGGTAGAGGTTTGAGGATAACCCAGAAGTCTAAGGTTGCCCTGAGATAAAGTAGTATATTCCAGGCCAGCCAGGGCTACATTACAGGACCTTAACTCCAACAAAACAACAACAAACAACAAACAAACAAACAGGCTGGGAAGCTGGTGCATCACTTATGTGTGAGCATGGGGACCAGAAATTGGAACTTCAGAACTCACATAAATATTGGGCTGGTGATCCCAGCACTCAGGAGGCAGAGACAGGGATGCCCGGGAGCAAGCTGGTATTAGCAAGCGCTGGATGGAGAGACAAAGCCTCAATAAATAAAATGGAGAGCAATTAAAGAAGATATCCAGTGTCAAGCTAGGGCCTCCATACTGACACTGTCCCACTTGTGTGCCTGCATACATTCCAATGTGCATACACATTGCCCACATACATACAACCCCCCTAAATCCACATGTACGTAAGCAAATGAGCCCATACAGGGATCTCCTGGAACCTGTGGCCACTCTCTCATCTCTAGACTTCTTCAAGTACAGAATGTTATGTAGATAGCCCACGTGCTGTGTGGCTTAGGGGATAATGCTAAGGAAATGACACCTGTATAGGTTTGCTAGAACAGGGTCTCACTATGTAGTCACGGCTGGGCTGGAACCTTCTGTGTAGAGCAAGCTGGTCTCCAACTCACAGAGCTCTACTTGCTTCTGCCTCCTGAGTGCAAGGATGAAGAGTCTGCATTACCACAGCTGGAAGATTGGTTTTAAGTCACGGGTATGTCTGTGCTCAGGCACGTGCGAGTAGATGCAAGTTCTATGGAAGTGTAAGAGCACCTCAGATCCCTGGGAACTGGAGTTACGGCTGTGAGCCACTCGACATGGGTGCTGGGTACCTTACTGGAGTCATCTGCAAAAACAGTACTCGCTGCTAACCACTGGGCCATCTCTCCAACCCATCTCTGCTTTAGGTCTTGAGCCAGGCATTACGGGCATGAGCTACACGCACCAGACTCCACTTTTTTTTTTTTATTGTTGTTTGCATACAAATAGATCGGTTTCACTGTGACATTTTTCTTTAGAGTTTATCAATAGATATTGAGACAGGGTCTCATTTGTACCAGCCTGGCCTTAAACTCACCGTAGAACCCAGGATAAGCTTTAGGTCCTGATGTCCTGCTCCTACGTTCCAAGGGCTGATATTACAGGTTTGTGATACCATGTTCGACTTATGAGGTGCTGGGGACAGAGCCCAGGGCTTCGCATGTGGTAGACCGGAACTCCAGCACTGTCCCCAGTCCTTCACTGTGATGGTTTTACACACACTGTGCCATCTTCTCACCCACCCTCCCCCACTCCAGCCCTGAGGCTCCTTCTCTTCTTGCTGACTCTGTCCTCACCAAATACTTTAATATATTGTTTATTAATTTAATATATTTATTTAATATATTATTATTCATTTCTATATATTCCTATTCTTTTATTCCCCTTTAACCTTCCTAGCACCCATTCAAAAAGTTGCATGTGGCCACATACCACCCACAGGAGGGCTGAGGGAGAAAAGATGGGGGATCCCTGAAGCTTCACGACCAACTAAATGGAAGTGATAAGTTATTGGTTCAGTGAGAGACTCTGTCTCAAAAATAAGATAACAAGTGATTGAAGAAGACACAGAGCATCAACTTCTGGTCTCCACAGACACAAACATGTCGGCACACACCACACACACACACACACACATACACACACACACACACTAATAAATAAATAAATGTGTACTCTCTCTATAAGGGAAAACACATGCTATTTCCTTTTCTGAGTCTAGCATTTCCACTTACTGATCTCTTGCTCCCACCATATTCCTGCAAATGTCATAATTTCATTTTTCTTTATAGTTGAGTAAAATCCCATTCTGTATGTGAGTCCTATGCTCTCTCTTGTTAGCGTATGTTTAAATTTCGGTGTGTATGTGTATGTTCATGTGTGGGCTCATCTCCTCTGCTCAAAGAGGACAACTTGTAGAAGCCGGTTCTGTCCTTCTCTGTGTAGGTCCTGGTGATCAGGCTGTCTGTCAAGCTTGGAGTTGAGAGCCTGTGCCATCTCACCTGCCTTGGACCACTCACTTGTCGATAGACACCTCTGCTGGTGTCGTGTCTTGGCTACTGTGCGTAGCACAGAGATAGACATGGATGGGTAGGAATCCCTGGTGCGTACTGATTACAGCCCTTTGGGTAGATGCCGAGGCTGGGTCATGTGGTAGTTGTAGTTCTGACTTTATCTTTTGGAGAAGTCTCCATACTGACTCCCATAGGGGCTGTGCCAGTTCACCCTCCCACCAACCCTGTCTTAGGATTCCTCTTTCCCCCGACATCCTTGCTAGCATTTAAGTTTGTTTGCTTGACAGCCATCCTGACTAGGATGTAACATATTTTTAATTAGCATTTCCTGGTAACTAAGGGTGTTTTTTTTTTTTTCAAATATTTATTGACCAAAATATTTATTCCTTTGAGCCCTCCCTCCTCTCTCTCTAATTATTTATAGGCCAGACGGTGGTGGACATCTCCTGAGGCAGATGGATCTCTATGAGTTTGAGGCAAGCCTAGTCTTACAGAGTAAGTTCCAAGACAGCCAGGGCTACACAGAGAAACCCTGTCTCAGAAAAAAATACATATATTTTTACATGGTTTGCTTGCAAGTATATCTGTGCATCATAAGCATGCCTGGCCCAGGGAGGCCAGAAGAAGTTATTGAATCCCTGGCAGTGAAGGAGCCTTGTGGGTTCTGGGAATTGAACTGGAGTCATCCGGAGAAGCAGCTGGTATTTTTGACCACTGAACCTATCTCTCCAGTCCCTCCTCCGAGTACTTTCTATTCAGTTTGTCAGTACTTTAATTAATGATTTATCTCCTGGTGATCTGGGGAGATCTTTGTAATTCTAGGCATTAATCTCCTGTCAGATGTATGGGTGGCAAAGATTTTCTCCAAGTCTGTAATCATCTCTTCACTCTGCGGGTTTGCTTTTGAGACAGAGTCTTGCTCTGTAGCTCAGACTGACCTTGAATTGGCTCGGTAACCCAGGTTGAACTCAAACTCAAAGCCCTCTTGCCTCAGCCTAAGTGTCGAGATAACAAGTGTATGTGGTCACGCCCAGGCCAGTTGGCTTTCCAGAAACAAACCTATGAGCCACTGGGTAGCTCCCAAAGTCAACCAACATGTCTTAGGAGAAAGCTTTCAGGAGTTGACTCACTTCTATTATATTGGCTCTGGGGACTGAACTCAGGTTGCCGGGCTTGCCTTTACCCCTTGAGTCTTCTCAGTAGCCCCTCCAATTTCTCTCTTGTATTTAGCTTGAGCCCCTAGCCCATGGAATGGTGCCATCCACATAAAGAGCAGATTCTTCCTCAGTTAAACACATGCTGAAGTGTGTCTACTAGGTGATTCTAGATCTTGGCAAGCTGGGAGAAAAGATTAACCAGGTTGACCTCAGACTCTAGACTACAGATGCCCAGGAACATACAGGCTCTTCAGGAACAGGAATTAAGTGTGACAGTCACAACTGTCAGTTCAACCCGGGGGCTTAGCTCAGCAGTAGAGGAACCCCTCTACTTACGATCCACCTCTTCTTCTACCTAGGAAGAAGAGCTGGGGTGTGGCTCAACAACAATAGTGTACAAAGACCCTAGGTTTGACTCCAGCCAACAGAACTGTCAGTTCAAGGAAGCTTAATATGTAGAAAGCTAATCTTTATCTTAAAAGAAAAAAATGTTTGCATGTGTATTGTGAGTATGGGTACACGTGCTAGAGTGCACACGTAAGTCACCTCTAAGGGCTTCAAGGCATTAGCCTTCACCTTCCACTTTGAGACTGTTTCCTGTTGTTGTTTATGCCGGAGCCGCTAGCCCGCAAGCTACAGAGGCTTCTCCGTCTCTGACGCCCATCTCACTGTAGAAGCATGGGAATTAGATTCAAGTGCTGCAGTGCCCAGCATAAAATGAGTTCTGCTGATTCAAGTGTTCATGATTGTTTGACAAGTGCCTTTCCTATTGAGCCATCTCTTCAGTCCTCTCCCGTCATACTTGTTGTGGTTACTGGGGATTGAACCTCAGGCCTAATCCCGTGCTAGAGAACTAGGTAACACTAGTCACAAGTCCCTTGCTGAGTTAAACCCACAATGCACTTCCTTCACCTTTAAACCTTCTCTTCCCCCAAGCCTGGGAACCATGAGAGGCTGATCCATCCCAGCTGTAGGGAGCCCAGTAGATGAGTCTACTCTCTCACCTTCCTGAGAGCACACTGTAACAATTAACCTTCTGTGTTACACTCAACAGATTTGATTCCTGTCATACTGTGGTCTAATGTGGGTTCCTTTCCTGTGGCCTAAATACTTGCAAAGTTTCCTACCATTCCTATTCAAGTACAGACAGAATTACGCTAGGAAGAAGAGGCCATGCGAAGCCCGGCACCAACACAACTTAATATTTTATTATACAGGACAAGGAAGATTCATTTCTTGGGCTCTCCATTCTCAGTCCTCTAGGCTGAAGTAACAAGGCTCTGAGAAGAGATCCATGACAGAACTCAGAACAAGAGCCACTATGAACCACTAGAAACCTCAGTCACATGGATGTGTGTGTGCACACAGGACTTGGCGGATGACAGTTACTTGGGCGTGACCCTGAAGACTCGGATGTGAATGGCTGAGTTGTTCCTGATCCTCGTCAGCGGCTCTCGAGAGTCAGTCTCAGGCTCTAACTCATCCACCAGCTCCACGGTGGAGGTATTGGCAGCCACCTGTAGGGACCCAAAGCTGCCCGCCTGCAGCTGCAGAGCGATGTTGATGGCCCGGTTGATGGCCAGGCCCAAGCCATGAATGTAGATTTCAGTGCATGCGTTCTGCCCCCTAGTGCCTCCGTCCAGCAGCTTTTGGCAGCGAGCTAGCTGGGCCTTAAAATCAGTCTTCATGTTGACATAAATGTCATTGGGCCTCCGGGCAAGCGGTGAGGAAGTCGCTTCCGAAGGGTGTATTCCACAGGGTCCAGCTCAGCCTCAATGGCACCGCGGGGTTCTCTGTTTTCTGCCATGCTCCGAGTCCTGGCATGGAGAAGGAACGAGATTCAGGGAGAATAGCAAGAGAATCCTTTCTTGCCCAGCTTTCTAAGAGTGCACCAGAAGGGGGCGCCCTCAACGCCCTCTTCCTTCCCAACGCCTCAATCCCTTCCACTTCCGCTTTCTCCACTCCCAGTTTTAATTCATTCATCACGTGGTTCCCATTCCCGGCGTTTCCGCGCCTACCTTCTCCCTTCCACAGTGCCCTTCACTCGCGTGAGCCTCGCCGACCGATTCAAGTGGACGCCGCTGCCCACGATACGCAGAAGAAGAACGGAGAAGAGATCGGAACGGGAACGCCAGACAATCTCGCCAGCAAGAGCTACACACTGCGCACGCGCGTCCCCGCTCCAAGCCGGAACCGATAAGCTTGTGGCCTTCTAGGCCTCCGTTCTCCCCGCCTCCTTTCCTCGTACGCGTGCGCAAGGGAATTTAAGGCTCGCGAGACTTGCGGATTCCAAGGGTTCTATTCTTGAACTCTTCGAAGGGCGGGACTAGCTAGCAGAGGCGGGACTAGGGGCGTGGCGTCGATCACCCAGTTTTCCCTTCCCCGGGCGGGGCGGGCTCGAGGATCTAGCGGGAAGCAGGGTTGGGAAAGAGGGTTCAGGACAGCGACCCCGGGTCAGCCTGGGAGCTGGGATCGCCCAGGGCCCGGAAGTATGTAATCCACGTCCGTCTCACTTCTAAGCAGTGGGATTGATAGCCGACCTCCCGCCCAAGGTCCCGGCAGCCCCGGAAGCCGAGAAATCGAAGGGATCGAGTTAAGGCCGGATGTCCACCATGGGCTCCTCCCTCTGCAAGAGACCCACATTAGGTGCCAAGCGTTTGCGGCTTCCCGCCACACCTCTTAACTGTCTTCTCCCGCCGCACTAGAGCTGCTCCCCGCGACAGGCAAGCCATGACCGGCCGCTCCCTGGCGGAAGGGACAGGAACTGCAGTACTTGGGTTCCTAGCCTCTTAAAGTAAGTGGGGACCTGGATCTCTGCCCAGATTGGTAAAGCCTTTGGACAGTTCCCTGCAGAAATGAGTGAAACCTGTATTTAGGACCCTGTCCCATACCTCCAGGCCACTTACCTAGGCAGAATCTGATTGAAGGCTGTTAACCTGCTCTATAGCCAACCTTGAATTTCTGATCCCCCTGTCTTCACCTTGTGAGTGCCAGGGTCAGGCATTCACTCAACTGAGCTACATACCTAACTTGTGGGATTTAGGTTAAAATGGAAGAGTTTGGCATTCTAGACCTAGTTCACTCTAAAAATGAACGGTTTAGGGGAACCACATATAAACCAAAAAAAATTTTGGGGGAGGATAGGATTTAACTATGTAGCTCAGGCTAGCCTAGAACTCATGCTTCTGTCTTGGCCTCCCCAGTGCTACTGTTTCAGGAGTGCCCGACTGCATCATCTTAAGTTTATCCTAAAATTTACGGAAAGGCAAATAAGTAGACTGAATAAAATGATTTTGTAATGTTGGACTCATAATTGTCTTAGCAATTAAGAACACTTGCTTCTCTTTAAGATCACTCCCAGAGGACCTGAGTTTGTTCCCAGTACCCATGTTGGATGGCTCACAGCCATCTGTAATTCTAGCTTCAGGAGACCTGACACTCTTTCTGGCCTGTGTGTATGTGCCCAGACACACACAGGCACATATATAAAAAATTAAAAAATATTTCCTTTTAAAGCTATGGCTATTGTGTGTATGATGATGCAGGGAATATACTATGATACACGTGAAGTTGATCCCTCCACCCTTGCATGGGTTCTGAGGATCAAAGGGTCACACAGCAAGCACTTTCCACACTGAACCATCTTGCCAACCCTTAAGACTTGTATCATGTAAATACAGTCATTAAGAAAAGTGTGCTGTTGGCAGATGTATAGACACAAAAATCAATAAAATAGAGAACTCAGAAGCACACAAGTACAACCAAGCCACTGGACAAAGGGCCTCCCAGCCAGGCTGGCATCACACTCAATGAGAGCGCCCTTGAAGGTCGGATCGCCTACCTCCAGCTGCCAAGTGTGGGGTTACAGGTGTGGGCCAGCATAGCTGATTTATGCAGTGCTGGGAAGGAACCCAGGGCTTCGTGCTTGCTACCATTTGAGTTATAGCTCCAACCAATTCATTTTCTTGACAGAAATGCAAACATAGCACAATGCAAAAAGATTGTGTATCAAGTGCTTCTGAAAGAGACCGGGGAAAGAAAAGGGCCTTAAGACCATAGCGTGGCTCTGAATATGACACTGTTAACTATAAACAGATTGGAGAAAATGTAAGGGAACAACTCTTCAAGAGCCTAGTCAGGCAACGAGTCCAGAGACAGGGTCGGGGTGGGGTGGGAAACAAAGATAAACTATCGTTCATCAAAACTTCAAGGCTAGAGGGTCTAAGGTAAAGCTACCCACTGTGAAGCCTAAGGATTTGAGGTCCCTGGGACCTGCATAATAGAAGAAGAAAAAAGTGTATTCCCAGAAGCCCCTATGAGTGTATGTCCATGCACATACACTCCTCAAACAGACTCAAAATGAATACATTTCAAAATAAAATGCAGAAACCTTTAAGGCTGGGAACAATGGCTCACATCTGTAATCCAAGTACTTAAGAGACTGCAGCAGGAGGATTGCCACGAGCTTGAGGCCAGTTTAAGCTAGAGAGCTCCAGAGGACATGTAAGACCCTGTCTCAAAAAGAAAACTTATGAAAGGCCAAAATATTATAAAAACAGGATGCACCAAGCTGGGCGTGGTGATACGCGCTTGGTCCAGGCACGCAGGAGGTGGGGTCAGAGGGCAGGAGACTCGCTTCTGTCTTAGGCTCCATAGCGAGTGTGAGGCCAGCTTGGGTCCATGAGACCTGTCTAGAGAGTGAAGGGTTGGGGAGATGGCTCAATGGGCAAAGTACATTCTGTCTACACCTAATGACCTGAGGCTGATCCCCAGGACCTACTTAAGGATAGAAGAGACTCAACACCACAGTTGTCCTCTGGCCTCCAAACGGTGACGTGGCTGGCACGCGTATGCTTTCATCTGTCATACACCGTAGACAAATGCACACACAATAATGATAATATTATAATAATAAGACTTATTATTATAAAGTGGGAGAAGGTAAAAGGAGCCATGGGATGGGAGAATATATTTGCAAATCATATATTTAATAAAAGATTTGTATCTAGAATATGTAAAAAGTGGGAACTGGAGAGTGTGAATCCAAGTGCTATGTGCCTGTAAAGCCAGCTCTCTGAAGGCCTAGGTAACAGGATCATGTTTCATGAAAGCAAAATACGCACGCGCGCGCGCACACACACACACACACACACACACACACACACACGTCTCAATAAGTAGAGAGAAAACAACCCAACTGGTGGTGGTGGTGCACACTTTTAATCCCAGCACTCCAGAGGCAGACAGGTCTCTGAGTTCGAGGCCAGCCTGGTCTACAGAGTGAGTTCCAAAAAAGCCAAGGCTACACAGAGAAACCCTGTCCAGAAAAAAGAAAAAGAAAAGGAAGGAAAAAGAGAGAGAGGGAGAGAGAAGAAAGAGCTCAATTACAAAGTAGACAGCCATCCTGGACATTTCAGCAGGAGGCCTAGGATGATAAGTAGCTCACAAGATGCTCAATGTGATTAGCCATTAGGGAAATGAACATTAAAATGACAGTGATGTGTGGAGCTGGGGATGTGACCCTGTTGGTAGATTGCTTGCCTAGTGTACAGAAAACCTGGGTTCCACTCCTAGCAAGGCATAAACCAGAAGCATGGGCACCTATCAGAAGTTTAAGGTCATTCTCATCTACACCGTAAGTTTGAGGCTCTGCTTTAAGAAAAAAACCAAAACAAAACCATGAAAGCAAGCAAGCAAGAAGGAAGGATGTCTTGACAATACCAAGTACAGATGAAAATGCAGAGAAATCAGGATCTCACTTGTTAGATTTTGGGAAATGTGAAATTGTTCAGGCATTTATTGTGAGGCTTTTCCCTCCAAATAAGACTCAGGAAACATACAAAGCTCAGAGAGTTCCTGAAACTAACAAAATTCATAGGAGGTAGATCTTGGTAAAGCTAGTTCTCAGTCCTACCCCAGTACACATGCTCTCTCTCTGTCTCTCTCCCCCCACACACATGTGTATACATATATATATATTATACACACACACAAAGGGAGCTCCAAGGATGCAACTTTCGTGAGTTAACACCCATGCAAGGTGGCCTTTCCAGTGTTACAGTGTTTGTCTCATAATCCTTCATGTAACCCTAAGAAATCCATTGGTTCTCTAGGTTGGACTTTGGTAGAATTGTTTGGTCTGTGGGTGAATAGACATTTGTATGCATCTTCTTAGGAGAAGTTATCAAGGTATCATTCTAGAAAATACTTATGTAGTTTCCCCTAAATGACCCAAGAAGAGCACTTCTGAACATTTAAACGGTTTTTACAGCATGGCGGTACACTCCTGTAATACCAGCATTTGGATAGGAGGATTGGGAACTGGGTGGGCTAGCCTGGGCTGAGCAATAAGGCCCTGTTTCAACCAACAACAGAAAACTATACAAGCCTGGGGCTGTATCAGAGCATGCTGTAGGTCCTGCATTCAAGTCCCAGGACTCCAAGAGAACAAGAAAACCTTAGACAAATGGAAAAAACATAACCGGGAATGATAGGGATGTCCACACTAGTTCTGTGTTGAATAGCCCACAGTTGGAGAAGCCGGATGCCTTTCGGGTAATAAATGATAAAAGAACAGACTTTGGATTATCCACCCACAGAACATTACTCAGCAACATGACTTGCGTCGAGGAATCCTCTTGGGCTATGAGAATACTAGTTGTTTATGGGGTTGGGAGCATGGCTCAATTGACACAGCACTGGCTGAGCGTGCAAAGTCCCGAGTTTGATACCCAGGATCCACATAAAATCTTAAACCAAGCATGGGGGTGTGTGCTTGTTACCCTGGTGATGGCGAGATCAGAAGTGGAGACAGGAACTACCCTATGCCTCAGGATCACACACCCAAGGTTTAATACGACAATGCTTATACTGAGTGGATTGAAGAACTTGGTTGCTACAAGAAAGTTAACTTGAAGGTCCATTATATCCCATCACTTGTAATAAACAGTTTTCAGTGTATGGTGGTGCAGACCTGTAATGGCAGCATTGATGAGGGTGTGGCCAGGAAGTCTGCCACTAGTTTAAGGCCAGTCAGAGATACATTATAAGACCAGGTCCCAAGAAACTAAAGTAGCCAACAAAAATTAAACTAACAAACAAAAACACAACCATACAAAACACATCACCACCTCCACAGAAAAACAAAAACAAAAACCCTTACTCACAAAATAATTACCATGGTTTGTAAATGAGCATTCTATGACCTACGCTGTGTGTATCTTTCCAGGATATTTACAATCCTGTTTTACAAGCTGGATTTATGGTGGTTTGAGCCTGCAATCTCAAGAGAAAGAGAGCTGAAGCAGAGGATTCCTGTGGGTTTAGGGCCAGCTGTGGCTACACACACAGACACTTTATCTCAAGAAAACTGAAAAAAAAAATCAACCAACCAACCAAATACAAGGACATATCTCAGTGGTAGAGTCCTTGTTTACTACACCTGAGCCCTGGGTTCAATCTCCACCACTGCTGAAAAGAAAATAAAGAAATGTGTGTGTGTATACTCAATATATGTATATGTGTATATATATATATATGCACATATACATACATGTATGTATGTATATATATTCAGCATATATGTGTATAACAATATATATATATATTGTGTGTGTGTGTGTGTGTTGTGTTGTGTAATACACATATATATTTATATTCCAGGGATGCCCACCCCTGCAAGGTGTCCTCTAACCCCTCTATGTGTGTTACATCAGGTTCATGCACATCCACACATACTTACATATAAACGTAATCTAGGCTTCACAATGGAAATCAAAGCTCTCAAGCAACACTTGGTTTTCATCCTTTTCCACTAGGTCTCTCCTCCCATCACTGCACCGCTATATTCTACGGTCCGTGTCTGTTCACTTTTTCCACGATCCACTTTTCTTAAACTAACAACCCACCGACACGTCTCTCCATCTCTAAGTCCGACACCAATGCTCTGTGTGTGTGGTTTATGGATTGAATGTGGGGGCTTGCACAAGCTAGGCAAGCACTCTTGAGCCACACCCCCAGCCCCTCACTGGGCTAATTGTTCTATCGCTGAGCTACATCAGTGCCCCAACAAAAGTTTTAGATAAAACTATCATGGAGCTAGCCCAGTGGCTCTCAACCTTCCTAAGACAACCCTTTAATACAGTTCCTCATGCTGTGGGGACCCCCAAGCATAAAGTTATTTCACTGCTACTTCATAACTGTAATTTTGCTACTGTTATGAACCATAATGTAAATAATGGCATTTCTTCCATGGTCTTTTGGGGTCGAGACCCACAAGCTGAGAACCATTGGGCTAGATAGCCATTAAGATTGCGTACAATGCCAGGCAGAGGTGGCACATGCTTTGATCCCAGCACATGGGAGGCAGAGGCAGGCGAACCTCTGAGTTCCAAGACAACCAGGGCTACACAGAGACACATTATCTCAAAACCAAACAAACTAAAAACCAGTGAACTGGTCCTGCCGAGGACCTAAGTTTACTTCCCAATGCCCTTCTCAGGAAGCTCACAACTGCTCGTAACTCCAGGGGACGAGTACCCTCTTTTGGCTTCTTTGGGCACCTACACTCAAGTGCACAGACGCTTACACAGACACCCGCATTCGCAGAATTATATTCTAAAAAATTGTTTTTACAAAGAAGAAAAAGTACACCTTTGTTGGTTCCATCTTTATTGCCTTTGGCTTGGGGTAAAAGTATGCACCTTTTGTGTAGTTTTTGTTTTGTTTTGTTTTGAAGGCAAGGTCTCAAGTTGCCTGGGCAGGCCTGGAACTCTTTCGGGTCTTGTCTCCTACCTGCTAACTAGTAAGGCAGCTGGAGAGAGCATCACCACACCTGGTGCCCTCTTGCATGGAAAGCACTAGACACAGCAGCTAATGGCACTTCCCAGAAACAATGGCCAGAATCGTGTCGGGGTGGGGACACGGAGGTACATACCTGTAAAGCAATGTGGCTGGAAGGCAAAGGGAAGATTACCAACATTCCCAGGCTAGTGAGTTCAAGGGCTCCTCGGGCTACAGTGGGTGAGACTGTTTAGAAAATCAGGCCACAGGGAGGCAGAGGCAGGCAGTTCTCTGAGCTCAAGGCCACACAACTAGCTTCAGTCCAGTCAAGGATAGTGAGTCTCAAAAAAAAAAGGAAGGAAGGAAAGAAGGAAGGAAGGAAGGAAGGAAGGAAGGAAGGAAGGAAGGAAGGAAGGAAGAAGGAAGGAAAAAAAGAAAAAGTCCACAACAGAAGACAAGGAGGGGAGGGGGACTCCACAGACTTCCAAAGAAAACCATGAAAGTACACACCAAAACTTTTGCACACTGGGTTCATCAGTATTGAGGGGATGTCATTCTTAAATCTGCTTTTCAATTTCTTTTTTTGTGTTTGTTTTTGTTTTTCAAGACAGGGTTTCTCTGTATAGCCCTGGCTGTCCTGGAACTCTGTAGACCAGGCTGGCCTCGAACTCAGAAATCCACCTGTCTCTGCCTCCCAAGTGCTGGGATTAAAGGCGTGCGCCAACACTGCCCGGCTTTTCATTTCTTAAAAACACTTCCAGACTCAATAATTTATAACCAAGGCTGCCCTTGAACTCCTGACCCTTTTGTCTCTACCTCTAACACACAACACCCTTTCAGCTTTCTCTGGTTCATAGTTTGAGATCAGTCTCACTCGGGTAGCCCAGGCAACTCTAGAAGTTGTTCCTAACGGCTGGAGTGCAGGATGTACCTCTCTTGGCTTGTTCATTTGCTCGGTTAGATGGGGTCTTCCTCTGTAGGCCAGGCTGGCTTTGAACAACTAACTGATCCATCCTCCTGCCTCTACTTCTCACCCTACCAAAAAATTCTTACAGTTTAAAGACAGCTCAAGTCAGGCGGCTTCTAAATCGCTGCGCTTTCACGCTTTTCCTTAAACCCCACGGTGTTCGGGGACAATTCTGGATTGGCCTGTTACCTCGAACCCAGGCGGGCTCCCTGGAAGAAGCAGGGCTTGGCCAGAAAAGGGCGGGGGGGGGAGTGGAGACCCCACCACTAAGCCTCAGGTTGCACTGGCACCCCGTCACGTGACGGGCCGTGGAGGGGGCTCCCGGGTCACGTGAGTGGGGGTGTGAGGGAGCCTTGCTGTAGGTCGCGGGGCTGCAGTGGGAGCGGTGGGGGGGCGGGGGTCGCGGCGGGTCGGAGTCCAAGAGCGAGGTGGCAGCGGGAGCGGCGGCCGCGGTGGCGTTGGAGGGGCGGCCCCGCGTCCGTGTCACGTGGTACAAGGCGGGCAGCCATCTTGCTACAAACACAAACAGAGAGGAGCGGCCGCCGCGGGAGCGCCAGCGCCCCCCTCCAGTCCCCCCCCTTTGCCGCCGCCGTCCCGGCCCGCCGCGCGCCACCCGCCCGTCACCGCCACCACCGCGCCCGGGTCACCAACGCCCCGGGGGACCGGGAACCTCGCGCCCCCGGTAAGCTCTGCGAGCACCGGAGCAGGCCCGCCCCCGACGCCAGCGGCGGCCGCCCGGGAGCCTTTGCGGGCAGAAGCCAGAGCCACCGCGCGCGGGCCCTCCTCCTTGTACACCTCGGTTGCCGGCGCGCCAGCCCTCCCTCCGACCCTCCCCTCCCTCTCCGGAGCGGCCCCGCGGCCCCGGCTCGGGTCTCGTCGTCTCCGGTGGGGGTGGGGGAGGCCCCCTGCTTGCCCCGCTCTGCTCCTGGGGCGGGAGGACTGGGAGGGAGAGGGGGACGGTGGCGGTCCGCGCGCGCCCCGCGCACCTGGCGCCCCTCCCTGAAGGGCACGCCGTCCTCCCGGCCCGTGCTTTCCTGCACCCCCCGCGCTCAGTCCGAAGTAACGGTCGCGTCTCTGGGGGTCCCCTGCAAGCTCCCCGAAATGTCCCGCCCAGGCCCGGCCTCTCTGCTGGGTGGTGTGTGCGCCCCCGACCTCCCCTTCTGGCGGTGTCCCCTCTTCCACCCCCACCCACCCCCAACCCCGCTATGTGCCGAGCACGGTTCTGGTAGCTGAACGGGGCCTGGTGGGGGCTTGCAGGTCCAAGCGTTCCGCCACTTTGGCTGGCCAACATGGTAGCTTTATTCTGCCCGAGCACCTCGTCGTCTTGGGTCTTCACTTCGCTTTCTTGCGTTTTAAACGGCCACCTAAGTGCTTGGTCATCGATGTCCCTTTTCCCTCCTCAGTTGTCCGGCCGGCCGGCCGCGTGAGACACCTGTCTGTCTGAGCTGGGGCTGCTGGGCATCCCTGACCAGGATCTTGGCAGTCCATATGTCCCAGCTAGAGGGACAGCTGCAGGTCACTGTCCCTCACCGTTTGCCTAGAATTCTTAATTTTTTTTTTTTTTTGTCAAGATGAAAGACCCTTCTGTGTCCCCTGTTAGATCTAATAGTTACCACAGTTCCCAAGCAGCTTGCAGTGCTAAGCCAGGGAGATGCTAAATAAATAGTTGGTGACCAGGTCTTTCCTCCATCCACCCTTCATTCCCCTCCCATCTCCCCGCTCTAAGTGCTCCCCTTCAGGAAAGCCCCTGCCCAGCAGTCGTTGACCCACCAAGCTGACAAGTCACTTTTCTGCTGAAACCTCCCAACCCATCTAGGACCAGTAAGTGGTTGGCTCTGGTACCTATCCATCCAGCTCTTCCCTTTGCATCCCCAGGCCGGCCACCCTCCAGCCCAGCTCAACTTTTAGTTCATAGTTTGTACATCAGTATCCCAAGTTTGGGGAGGATTTGAGGAAGAATTTGGATTACTATTCCTCTCCATTGACTGGGGACCATGCGGGGTGGGGGTTGGGAACTCGAAGGGGCTCAAATCCCACATGAGGATTCTAGTAAACTTTTGTGGTGTGTTCACCCTTGTTGACTGACTTTGTCAGCTAGTGGATGCAAATTAGTGGTGTGTGGGGCTAGGGAATAAGGGATCCCAAGTTTACCCTAGCCTTTGACAGCTCTTTTTGGCATTTGAGGTCGGACTCATTCTCAGCTGGACAAGGTACTTATTTGGTTTGCAAGCCTGTTGACCAAGAACCCACTTCAGGGAGGCAGTAGAGAACAGACTCCAGAGAGTTGTCCTCTGACCCTGCATGTGCCCCTCCTCAGCATCGTAAAATTAAAGAGAGACAAAATGAAAAACAGCTCAGCTTTAGGTGAGAGAGGGTGACCCCAAAGTTTGAAGAAAGGACTAGTGGCTAAAGCATTTGAGCACGTGTGAGGACCAGAATGTGGCTCTCCTGAGCCACATCAGTGCTAGGTGACCACACAGCCATTCAAGCCATCCCAGGAAGACAGGGAATCCTCTTGCAAGAGAGCTACTAGACTAGCCAAAACCACGTATTCTGCCTCAGCAGAGAGACCCTGCCTCGATAAATAAGGTGGGAAGCCACTGAAGACACTCGGCATCAATCTCAGGCCTCTACATTCATGCATATGTGTGTGCACGTGTGAATTCAAGTACCATGTAAAAGTTGTAAGAAAAATCTTGGCATAGAAGCCCATGTGTAGCATCCAAACGTTCAGGAAGCAGGGGGTTGCTGTACAGGCCTTTGAGGGCAGCCTTGGCCACAGAGTGAGATGCACGAGCATCAGCCCCAAGGTCTAAGAAGGAGTCAGACATGGCTTCAGACTCACATAGGAAGCCTGAACATTCAGGGTAATTCCTGCCACCTTACACATCTCCGCCTGTCTTGGGTGGTGTTGAGGGTGTCAGGGTGTCCTGTCAGGGGAGCCGTAACTTTATTTTCTATGTATTGGAGTCCCCAGCTGGGCAAGCTGGCAGAAGGAATCAAATGAGGTAAGGCGTGAAGATACTTGGAAAACTGTGAAGTCTGTTCACAATTGCCAAGGGCTGAGGCTGTCACCATAGCTCAGAGTAGAGCAGGGGCCACGGGGCCTGCAGCTGATGGGGGCTTGCAGCCCTTCCTCCTCGTCCTACACGTGGAGGGAGAATATGTTTTATATGTATGTATAAATGTACACCATGCATGTACGTGTCTCCCATCTGTTCATCCTGGGAAAGTGGTTAGGTGATTGATTGAGTTTGGGGCTTTGACTCTGTTAACCGTGGTACAGGAAGTTGCCAAGTTACATTGCTTTAGGTTGCAGCAAAATTTGGGGGTTGGGGGGTAGAGTAAGGAGGTACTGTCCTGTATTGTGGTCAGCTTGAGTTCTGAGAGCCAGAGCCCAGGGCCTTCTAAGGAAGCTACTAGCTCCCAGATCCCCAGATCCAGCCCGTGCCTCCAGCAGGGTCAGTCTTACAGTAGCAAGAGAGCTCAGGTGATAGGGGAGTTGGGGGGGTAGGCTGTTGGGGGAGAAGAGGTCTCGCAAAACAGGTAGAGGCTGAGGGGCAAACTGGAGTTGGCTTGGGAGGAAAAGACCCTTACTTAGCCTAGATAGTGCGTAAAAAGGGATCGTGAAGGCTGTGGCCCCCAACCCTGCTGCGCGTGGGCCTTCTTGATTAGAAAGGGCCTCATGCTTAGCTTTGAGGAGCTGGGATGGGCAAACTTAAGCTTTCATTTCCCCCCTCATTTTTAAATCACTGTGTTTGTGTTTGTGTTTGTGTGTGTGTGTGTGTGTTGTGTGTGTGTGTGTATATGTGTGATGACATGCACAAGCATGTCCCATGATATTTGCTGGGAAGGACACAGTGGAGGAGTTGCTTCTCTTTCCACAGTGTGAGTCCTGAGGATCAAACTCAGGTCATTAGGCTTGGCCACAAGCGCCTTTGTCAGCTGAACCATTTCACCAGCATGATGCCCCTGGTTTTTTAATCTCTTCTTTTCCCCAGGACTTCCTTTCTGGCAGGACTTTGAATTTTCTCCTGGGACAGTGTGATGTGAGAGCCTTTTCCTTGCTGCCGAGGGGCATGGGAGCTTACACTTGGCTTTGTATTCTAAATGCTGCGATGTCTCCACCTGGGCTTGTGATAGAGGAGATTTTCTCAGTTTTGTCATCGTGGGTATTCTCAGTCCACCTGTCTGCACCTGGCCACATGCCGGCTGACAGGCCTGCCTGTACTACCTGCCTGATGTGAAGAGCTGGGGATTGAACCCAAGGCCTTGGGCATGCTAGGCTGGAATTCTACCAACTGAGCCTGCCATATGGATGCTTCTTTGTGTGGGGCTGTCCTGTGTATTGTAAGCTAGCCCACAGCATCCTTGGTCTCTACCTGCTAGAAGCCAGTACCATCCTTCCGCTCCGCCTGAGCTGTCTGCAGTCACTGTCCATATTCCTCAGGGAGCAGAGAGCATCTTTCTCAGCCAAGAGCCCTTGGCTGCAGGTAGCACACAGGGCAGGAAGAAACCACACAGTGGACTGCCTGCTGCTGCCTGGGTCCCTTCAGTGTGAGGAAGAAGCCCAGTGCTGCCCAGTTCCTGGCACTGGGCCTTGTCTCTGGCTGGTTTGTAGCCTCAGAGCTTGTCCATGTTCCCTTGGCCCTTGTCCTGCCTCTGCGGTGGCTCCACATTGGTGCTCTTTACGCTTTTTCCACCCTTTTCTCTTTGTAAATTAAGAGTGTCATCATCGTCGTCATCATCATCATCCTCTCTACCACCGCCACCACCTTACCCCTGCTTAGCGTGTTGAGGGTGGGGGCACACATGCACCATGGCATGCATGTGGAGGTCTAGTGTAAGTTGTTGGCTCTCTCCTTCCACCATGTGGGTCTAAGGGATCAAACTTAGGTGGTCAGGCTTGGCAGCAAGTGTCTTCACCAGGCTGAGCTGTACTGCCAGCCCACCTCTCCTTACTCTTTCCAACCAGGGTAGCTTCGTGAAGGGCGGTAAGGTGCCAAAAGATGAGGGTGGGACACCCCATTGATGTGTCTTTTCACACTGCCAAGACCAATGTGTGATCCACTAGAAGGAATTAACAGAGCAGGTTCCAGATTGTCACTTTGAAGGTTGTTTGAAGGGGTGTGTGGGTTCTTTGTTTGGAATAGGGAAAGCTTGAGTATGTGCTATAACCCCACAGTGGCTTTATCCCCTAAAGCTTTGACGTACTTGCAAGTGCAGATAAGTGTGTATAGACCACAGGTTGGCATTATTTCTCTTTTGATGTCTAACTTCCTGCTTTTTTAATCTCTCTCTCTCTCTCTCTCTCTCTCTCTCTCTCTCTCTTCTGTGTGTGTGTGTGTGTGTTTGTAACTGTGTGTGCACACGTGTTGGTCATAGCAGACAACCTTGGATGTTAGTCCTTCTCCCTTGTTTGAGACGGGGTCCTCTGGGGTTCATTCATCTGACTGGCCTGTGAGCATCTAGGGATGCTCCTGTCTTCACCCCCATCTCCCTGTGGGAACACTGTCCATCTTTACATGGGCTCTAGGGATCTGAATTCTGGTCCTCTCGCTTGTGCCACACCCACTTTACTCACTGAGCCATCTCCAGCCATCTGCTTAAGTATTCCAGGGCTGCTCCTCTTCCTTCCTCCCTGATGCTAGGTTATAAGCAGGGATGCTTGGTTTCTACCTGAGTGTTGGCTTGAAGTACTTTTCTGACTGAGCCATCTACCTTGCCCTACAAAATTTTTTGTTGTGGTGGTGGGGGTTCGTTGCTGTTCATTTGTTTGTTTTTAAAAATAACACTGAGGGTTGAAGTCCGGGGCTTGTACATGCTAAGTCCATTCTGTGCTACCAGCCTTGCTATAGCTTTTTAAGTGATTGTTGGTGATGGCGGCGCAGTGGTCAAGTGCATGGAATACTCTTGCAGAGGCCCTGAGCGATTTCCTTCTCCTATGTCAGATGACTCACAGCCACCTATAACCCTAGCTCTGGGGGATCCAACACCTCCTTCTAGACTCTGGACACCTGCATTCAAGGGCACATACCATCATCATTGCCGACCACCTCCAAACACATATATGTAACTCAGAAATAAAACTAAAATGACTGGTGAAACCTAGGCATGGTAGAGCCTGCCTATAATCCCAGCACACAGGAGGCTGAGGCAAGAGGAGTCTCTAGAAACAAAAGGTAAAATCTACCACTTTAGGTATTAAAATTTTTTTTGATAGTTCCTTTTTTTTTTTTTTTTAATTGCATTGGTATTTTACCTGCATGTATATCTGTATGAGGGTGTCAGATTCCCTGGAACTAGAATTAATGGACAGTTGTGAGCTGCCATGTGGTTGCTGGGAATTGAACCAGGATCCTCTGGAAGAGCAGCCGGTGCTCTTAACCGCTGAGCCATCCCTCCAGCCCCGCTCTAGTCATTGTTCAGGTGTGTGGTTCTGTGGTGTTAGTACATGCACAGTGTTACACAGCTGTCAAGGGTATGTTCACACCCTTCTGGGCCCAGCCGAAACGCTAGACCCGCTCAGTGTTTGCAGGCAGCCTCATGCGTCCCAACTCCAGGTCTTTGACCCCTGGCTACTCTGAAGAAACACCCTATAGGGGTTATCTTTCTTGGGGTCCAGTCCCCTGTCCCCCTCCCTCCTGCTGGGAACTGAACACAGGTCCTTGAGACAGGCAACAAGTGCTCTCCTCCACTGAGCCATCTCTCCAGCCCTAGGTCCCTGTTTTGACAGCACTGGTGGCTGAAGCCAGGCCCTTGCGCATGCTAGGCGAGTGTCTAGCGAGTCTGGCTGCTGAGGGGCGTCTGCAGCCCCTTTAGTGGTTTTGTTTTGTGTTTCCTTGGGGTGGGGAGCTGACAAGCTCAGGTTTGTGATTCCTGCACCCCACCACGGGTGGTGTATGCAATGTGAAGGGGAGACCCAGGACTAGGCAAGCACTCTGCCTGCTTAGTGACAGCTCCAGCCCCCGACTTTCACTGCATGACTTGTTTCATTTAAGATGCTGTCCCCAAGGGCTGCCTAGTCCCAGATCCCCTCAGTGGATTGTGGAGGCCTCAATCCTCAGTGCAGTCACTGGGGAGAGGAGTGCTCCCTGGGCCAGCCCAGGCTCTTGTAGTTAAGACACCTCACTGTGGCTTAGGTGTCCTGGGGTGCTGGGATCCTGAGTCACCCCATTGTCTGCCCTGGGGTCTTGGTTTAGTTCCTGGGGAGACCCTCTTTCTGAGGCTACTCTGGTGGAAACTTTCTTTTCCTTCCTCTAGACTCCTGGCGTCCTGCAGCGGATGGGGACTGGAGAGGCACACTGGTCCAGCCTCCTGCCCAGCCTGGGATAAAAACCCCGCGTACTCCCTTCTGGACACTGCCTGTCCTTCCTCCTCTACTCTGCCCTTCCTGGATGAGCCCCTTCCTGAGAGTCTCCTACCCAGGCCCCTAGGGGAACCTGCCCCTGTTGCTGCCACTGCTGCCTCGCTAGCCTCTGGAGACTGACATTGCCTCTTCTCACATGGTGAGCGATCCTTCCACCAGCCGCTTTCCTAGAACCCTAGGCCCACCTTGACCTTTCCTGAGGGACAGATCTTTATGGAGAGGAAGGAGTTTAGGACTTGGTTCCTATTTAGTAGATGAGCCTGGGATGTTTTGGTCACACCCACCTGCTCTGCCCCTGCTCTGAGCCTGCCCCGAGTGGAGTGTCTGTGACTCTGTGACTGCTTAGTTCGTGTTGAAATCCAGTCCCCTCAGACAGATGCCCTAAGTTTTTTCTTTAGAGAAGTCAGCTTATTCCAAGATTTGTCATACTGCTCTACAAAATGGACCATTCCTCTATAAGACATAAGTGGCCCAGCGCCTTCGTGTTTTAATCATATCGCCCAGGCTAGCCCTGAACATGTATGTAGTCAGAAATGACCTTAAATTTCTGAACCTCCTGCCTCTATCACCTTAGTGTTTGGTATCAAAGGCAGGTGCTACACTCCTTGTTGGTGTGGTGTGGTGCTGGGGACAGGGTCTAGGGCTTCAAGTATGATGAATAAGTGCCTCACTACCAGCCAAACTGTTCCAGTCCAGTTATTGCTTCAGAATAGTCTTACTATGTGTTGGCCCAGGTTGACCATAAACTTGCAATCCTCCTGCCTATGCTCCTGAGTGCTGGGATTACAAACATGGGCATTACAAAACAGGCTTGAGGACCTGTTTTGTGCTGAAAGTCCTTGGTGTACTCTGGGCACACTGGTTATCTCAGCTACCCATGAGAGCACCACTCACCAGTGACCACCTTGTGCCTCTCTCCTGAGCTCACTGTGCCCAGCAGCACACAGTGAGTCGTCTGACTCACGTGTGTAATTACCTCTTTTCCTCAGGATCTTGCCCACATGTGAAAGTTTCTCCCAGGCACTTCTGAGCTATAGCTAGTCGCTTGGGGATCCTAGTTCAGCCCAGCCAGAGGAGAGCCCTTGTTTCCCCACAGACTATCAGGTGAGTGTTGGGCCACCAGAGGGCGTCCCACTGAACTGGAAGGGCTCAAGCATCCTTGTTCCTCACTCCCAGGCCTCTCCCTTCCCTGACTCAGCTTTGGTAACTCATGGTGTGAGTGGTCGCCTGTCTGGTGTAGGTGAGTTCAATGCCAAAATGGCTCACCATCTGGATGGAGGCTGTTACTGGCCCAGCGAAGTGCTGGCACCACGACTGATGTGCACTGGCTTACTCATGACCTTGTCTGTGGCCCTACAGGTATTTGGACAGTACACGCCTGGTTCTCTCTCCTCCACTCATCTTTGACCTTTGAGAAGCATCACAGCTCCACAATGGCAGCGGAGACACTCAACTTTGGGCCTGAGTGGTGGGTCGCTTAAGCTCTGGCCCATGGGAAAAAGCTGGGGAAGGGGAAGGGCCCCATGGACCTCCGTCTCCCCTCTCCCCTCTCCCTTTCTGTGCCTGCTTAGGCTGAGAGCCCTTTCGAGTGGTGGCAGCGTGGCCTCTCCACCCCCATCTCCTGCCATGCCGAAATACAAGCTGGCAGACTACCGCTATGGGCGGGAGGAGATGCTGGCCCTCTATGTCAAGGAGAACAAGGTGACGTTTGCGGATGGAGCACACTTCCTGCACCCGTTTGCCTTTTCTGGGAGTTGCCTCTGAGTGGTTGATACATTGGGCCTCCTGCCCCATCCAGGTCCCTGAGGAACTACAGGACAAGGAGTTTGCTGCAGTGTTACAAGAGGAACCACTTCAACCTCTTGCTCTGGAACCTCTGACTGAGGAGGAGCAGTGGGGCTGGGCCTAGGGTGGAGGAGGGAGGAGCTGGGCTTGGGAAGATGGGGGCTGACTGGGTGACAGGTCCTCACTGCCATCCCTGGCTCCCTCCTCAGAGAAACTTCTCCCTGTCGGTGAACAGTGTGGCTGTGCTGAGGCTGATGGGGAAAGGGGCTGGGCCCCTGTGGCTGCCACCTCCCGTGGCAGGGGCAGCACTCGGAGCCGAGGTACAGGGTGACTCCTTGTGGTTTTTAGGGGAGAAGATGGGCAGAGTCAGAGTGGGTGGAGCTAAGATATAGAGGGACACTCAAAGTAGGTTGTGAACCCTCTTCAGGGCGAGGCCGTGGTGACAGCTGCTTTTACCAAAGAAGCATTGAGGAAGGTGACGGGGCCTTTGGACGGAATCCTCGGGAGATCCAGCGAAGCCAGAGCTGGGATGACAGGTGGGGATGGCAAGATGAAGGAGGCATCCCACTGAGCTGGCAGTGGGTGACTAGAGGGACCAAGGACGCCCACTAGGCCACCCTGATCAGAGCCTCTGGGTTCTAGCATCCTCTAGTCCCCTTGGGCAGGATGATGTGTGTTTTGACTAGCATCTTTCTTCCACAGAGGTGAGAGGCGGTTTGAGAAGTCTGCAAGGAGGGATGGAGGTATGAGAGTGTTGAATGTGGTGGCCAGTAGGGTAGGGAGGACCTGAGATGGGGTTCCCAGGTAGAGGGTGGGGGAGAGCTTACAGGAGTAAGCTGCCTTGAGGTTCTTCCGTGCTTAATTAACGGTTTGTCTCCCCTGTGCCAGTACGATCTGGCTTTGAGGAGGGAGGGGCTGGCCCGAGGAAGGAGCATGCGCGATCAGACAGTGAGAATTGGCGCTCACTTCGAGAGGAGCAAGAGGATGATGGCAGCTGGAGACTGGGGGCAGGACCCCGGCGAGATGGTGATCGCTGGCGTTCCAGCAGCCCTGGTGAGATGGGGACAAGCTGGGGTATCTTGGTGACACTGGGGAAGCAGGTGGCCAGGCATGTGAGGAATGAGAAAATTCCAGAGGAAGCCATGCTAGTGGGGAAGGCCTGCTGAGCCAGAGAAGGTGTGGCTTGGCTGGATACTAGAGTTTTTCCCCCTTCTCCAACTTTCTCTCTTTCAGATGGTGGTCCCCGCTCTGCTGGCTGGCGGGAGCACGGGGAGCGAAGGCGCAAGTTTGACTTTGATTTGCGAGGGGAGCGCGGAGGGTGTGGTGAAGAGGACGGGCGGGTTGGGGGAGGCAGCTCTCACCTCCGGAGGTGCCGGGGTCTGGATGGCTTTGAAGATGACAAGGATGGGCTCCCAGAGTGGTGCCTGGATGACGAGGATGAAGAGATGGGAACTTTCGATGCTTCCGGAGCCTTCCTGCCTCTTAAGGTACCCATCTCAGGACCATTTGGGGGTAGTGGCAGTTGTGCCCCAGCTGCCCTCCCATTGTGTCTACTCTGCCCTTGCCCACACAGAAGGGCCCCAAGGAGCCTATTCCGGAGGAGCAAGAGCTTGATTTCCAGGGCCTGGAGGAAGAGGAAGAGGAACCATCAGAAGGGGTGGAAGAAGAGGGGCCTGAAGCAGGTGAGCCCTTAGAGTGTTGCAGGGATGAGGCCTGAGGATCTTGGGCTGGGGCAGGTTGGCAGAGATCTGTTGCAGAGCTGGCTGCTGACTGCCCACCTATCTGTAAGGTCAGGCCACTTAGAGACATAAGGTAGGAGTGGCAAGACCACTGTCGCCAAGCATCAGTCCCTGGACCCCACATGATAGAAGGTTGTCCTCTAACCTGTAGTGCATGTGCTGGGGCGGGGAGGGGGTGTGTATGTGGCAAGGAACCCTTGTCAGCTGTGAACGCAGTGACCTTTGAAACCCCTTGGAAGCTCTGTGGCCCCTGCAGGCACCCACACAGCCCCTCAGTACATGTGGGTCCTACCGTCTCCTAGAGCAGGGCCGAGAGTTAGTATGCTTAGTGCAGACTGGTGTGTGGTTCTCTGCTCTGTGCTCATGCTTGGTTAGGGGTTGACCAGAGTCAAAAGGATAGAAAACTGCCCAAGATCATGGAGCCGGTCAGTCACACGTGTTGACTTGTGCTGCCTCAGATGCCGGCCCCCTGTGGTTGTATTCTTCCTGCGTACGTGAGCATAGGTCCTTGCCTTTCAGTGTGTATAAGGTAGAGTCTCTGTTCCTTTTCTGTGCCAAACTAGGCTTATAAACTTGTGGTGAATCTCCCGTCTCTTCCATGTTTCCATGGGAGAACTGGGATTACAGACACATGCTAGCTCATGTGGCTTTTCTATGGGTTCTCAGGCTTTCACCACAGGTCCTCAGGCTTGGGAAGCAAGCGCCGTGGCCCCAACTCCTTCGCTTTTGCGTTCTAGTCATTGTGTATTTCTTCCAGGAGGGAAGGATGTGACCCCATTGCCTCCTCCAGAGAAGTCGGGCTCCCCGTCCTCACTTCCTGCCTTGGGCCCTCTCTGGACAACGAATGAGGATGGTGGTGAGGTTGTGGAGAAAGAGCTGCCTCCCGCTGAAGGTAGGCTGACCAGACTGTGCAGGAGGAGTGAGGCGTGGCTAGTGAAGTGCAGATGTGGCAAGAGCCTGTTTTCGTAGCAGCTCCAGGAGCCGTCTTGTCCCTTTCTCCGCCCCTCTCTACTTTCCCAGGAGAAGAGATGAGGGGACTGTCTCTAAGTCCTAGAATCAGTTCACCTCCTGGCCCACCTGGAGATCTAGAAGATGAAGAAGGCTTGAAGCACTTGCAGCAGGTTTGGGGTGCCAGTGCATGCTCAGGGGCCTCCCCTCCAGGGTTGCAGAGTACCTTGTCCCATGTGTCCCAGGTCTGTCTGACAGGGTCCCTGGCCTGCTCTTGAGCCCAGCCTCCTCAGCCTCCTCAGGCTTGGCTCTCTTCCTCAATTTCAGGAGGCAGAGAAGCTGGTGGCCTCTCTGCAGGACAGCTCCCTGGAGGAGGAGCAGTTCACTGCTGCCATGCAGACCCAGGGCCTACGCCACTCCACAGCTGCCACTGCCCTTCCCCTCAGCCATGGCGCTGCCCGAAAGTGGTTCTACAAGGACCCACAGGGGGAAATCCAAGGTAGTGGCGGGTAGCAGGCTGCTGGGCCTCGGGGTTGCTCAGGCAGATCTCAGTGTGCCCTCTGACCATGCCATGGCCACTTCCTGACCTCTCTTGACGCCCTTGTTCCAGGCCCTTTCACGACCCAGGAGATGGCTGAGTGGTTCCAGGCTGGCTACTTCTCCATGTCACTCCTAGTGAAGAGGGGCTGCGATGAGGGCTTCCAGCCTCTGGGAGAGGTGATCAAGATGTGGGGCCGTGTGCCCTTTGCCCCAGGGCCCTCGCCACCCCCACTGCTGGTGAGCACTGTCTGCTCGGCAGGTTGCAGGGAAGGCCAGTGGGGGCAGCAGCAGGACCTCAAGCTTCCCCACCACCTTGCTTGCTGGGCATGCTCCTGCTGGGCACACTCACAGGCATGCTCTGGCCTCCCACAGGGGAACATGGATCAGGAGCGGCTGAAGAAGCAGCAGGAGCTGGCTGCCGCAGCCCTGTACCAGCAGCTGCAGCACCAGCACTTTCTGCAGCTGGTTGGCAGGTATGGGGAACTTGTGGGCTTGCTGTGGGCAAGGCAGTGGTCCTGGGTGGTCCACTGTCTGAGCCCAGGATGTCTGTAGCCGCCAGCTCCCGCAGTGTACAACGCTCCGGGAAAAGGCAGCTATGGGGGACCTGACGCCGCCGCAGCAGCAGCAACTCACTACGTTCCTGCAGCAGCTCCAGGCTCTCAAAACCCCCAGGTCTGTTGCACACAACCCTAGGTTGTGTCTGAAGTGGCGTGTGTAAGAAAGTGTAAATACGGGTGCTGGTGTGAGAGAGGAGTAG
Organism: Mastomys natalensis; assembly: GCA_021653895.1. Taxonomy (NCBI): domain Eukaryota; kingdom Metazoa; phylum Chordata; class Mammalia; order Rodentia; family Muridae; genus Mastomys; species Mastomys natalensis. The sequence continues at coordinate 57,064 of JAJTUV010002579.1, read as the reverse complement.
GGCAGGCTACACGACAACAGTGCCCTGAGGGCCAGTGCTTTGTTCTCAGAGGTGGGGACCAGAACCTGCTCCCGACGATGAGCCGGTCCTTGTCGGTGCCAGATTCAGGCCCCCTCTGGGACTTACATACCTCAGCTTCATCACAGTCAGGTGAGTGGCCACCCTGCCCCATGCCACTTCCTGGTCCCTTGTACACCACCCCCCCCCCCCACCCCCCACCCCCCCCCCCCCCTCTTTGCTGCTACCCCCACTCTTGTCTGGCCTGCCCCACAGTGCCACCTACTGGTTCAGAGGGGCAGTGCTCAAGCCCCCAAGCTGCTGCAAATGGCAGGAAGTCGGGGGCTCTAAAATGGGACCCTGGACATCTAGGCAGGGAGGCTCACTTGGGACAAATGTTTGTGCTTCCTCTCTGGGTGGCTCTGCTGGCCTGGGCCTCTGCAGCTGCCTTTCGTCCTGCAGGTGGTGAGGCCAGTCTTTGGGACATACCAATTAACTCTTCGACTCAGGGTCCAATTCTAGAACAGCTCCAGCTGCAACATAAAGTAAGTAGTATCAGGCTGACCTGTGAAGGCTGGGGTGGCACGTCGGCCTCCCTGCTAGCTAAAGTCATGGTCACCTCAGTTTCAAGAGCGCAGAGAAGTGGAGATCAGGGCGAAGCGGGAGGAGGAGGAGCGCAAACGCCGGGAGGAGAAGCGCCGCCAGCAGCAGCAGCAGGAGGAGCAGAAGCGGCGGCAGGAGGAGGAGGAGCTCTTTCGGCGCAAGCAGGTTCGAGTCCCACCTTCTCCTGGGTCTAGGGCCTGGGTCTAGGGCCAGCGGGTCACCCTCACCCACTGTGTCCTCACCCAGGTGCGGCAGCAGGAACTGTTGCTGAAGCTGCTACAGCAGCAGCAAGCGACGAATGTCCCTGTGCCTCCTGCACCCAGCTCCCCACCCCCACTCTGGGCTGGCCTAGCCAAGCAGGGCCTGTCTATGAAGACTCTGCTGGAGCTACAGATGGAAAGTGAGCGCCAACTGCACAAGCAGCCAGCACCGCGGGAACCTCTGCGGGCCCAGGCCCCCAACCACCGAGTGGTGAGCACCTGCCCCAGGGTGAGCCCCTTCTGCTGCGGTGTCCAGGAGCACTTGGGTTGTGGGGGAGGTTTCCCTGAGCTCAGCCTCCTAGAGCTGAAGACTTCCTTTCATTATTGGAAGGATGGCCCCTCTCCCTAATCTTCACCTCATGCCCTCCCATTTGCCCCCAAGTGAGCCTCCCTGCCTAGATGTCCAGGGTCCCATTTTAGAGCCCCCTGACTTCCTGCCGTTTGCAGCAGCTTGGGGGCTTGGGCTCTGCCCCTCTGAACCAGTGGGTGTCTGAGGCTGGGCCACTGTGGGGCGGGCCAGACAAGAGTGGGGGCAGCAGCAGTGGCAACCTGGGACTCTGGGAAGATACTCTCAAGAGTGGCGGGAGCCTGGCCCGAAGCCTGGGCCTAAAGAACAGTCGGAGCAGCCCGTCTCTCAGGTGGGTGAGACCCCTGCTCAGCTGGGCTTGGGCAGGAGGGAAGCAGGGATGCTAAGGTCTGGGCTCATCTGTGGCCTCCAATTCCCCACCTGCCTCAGTGACTCGTACAGCCACCTGTCAGGTCGACCTGTTCGCAAGAAGACGGAAGAGGAGGAGAAGCTGCTGAAGCTGCTGCAGGGCATCCCTCGGCCCCAGGACGGCTTCACCCAGTGGTGTGAGCAGATGCTGCACACCCTGAGCACCACAGGCAGCCTGGATGGTATGGAGGCGCTCCGTGGAGGCCGTGTTGGCACTAGGGACTCCAGACCTGCCCAGCATGCCTCACTGTCCCCTCTCCATAGTTCCCATGGCTGTAGCGATCCTCAAGGAGGTGGAGTCCCCTTATGATGTCCATGACTATATTCGTTCCTGCCTGGGGGACACGCTGGAAGCCAAAGAATTTGCCAAACAATTCCTGGAGCGGAGGGCCAAGCAGAAAGCCAGCCAACAGCGGCAGCAACAGCAGCAGCAGCAACAGCAGCAGCAGCAGGTAGAGTCTTGTGGGAATTGGGAAGGCAGGATGCCCAGGTCTCTCCTGACTCTATTCTCTCTTGCCTTAGGAGGCCTGGCTGAGCAGCACCTCCCTACAGACAGCCTTTCAGGCCAACCACAGCACCAAACTGGGCCCTGGGGAGGGCAGCAAGGCCAAGAGGCGGGCGCTGATGCTTCACTCTGACCCCAGCATCTTGGGTAAGTGTTGGGTGGGACTGGGAAGTTCTGCTGTCCCTGCACGGTCACACAGTGAGTTCACCCTCACTTCTCCCCTGACTTCAGGGTACTCCCTGCATGGCCCTTCCGGTGAGATGGAGAGCGTGGATGACTACTGACCAGCTTGTCCCACCAGCCCCCTGGGCCTTAGACTCGGGCGGCGGCAGCATGGACCCTTGGGTCTCCAGCCTGCAGGCTCCCACAAGGAGCAGAGGAGGAAGCGAGCGAGTGGGGCAGGGTCCCCAGCACTTGTTACAAACCACACGATGCACCTTAACTCACCCACCACGAGGCACTTTACAGATGGGGGAGGGGCTTTTCTTTTTCTCTTTAATTTTAAACATTAGGAGAGACAAAAATATCATTCAAAAGCTAGACAGTAGACCCCTTCACCCCTTTGGGGATAATGGGTGTGACATTGGAAGGTCCACAGAGGTTTTGTTTTTTGTTTTGTTTTGATTTTTATTATTATTATTATTATTTTTTTTTTTTAGAAAAAAAAAAAAAAGATAAAAATAATGAAAAAAAAAGTTAGGCTGAAAGGAAAAAATCACACTGTTATTTTCAGCCAGTGGGTACCAGGCCCCATGGAAGTGTCCTGCCTGGCTCCCCTGAGGCTGCACTTACCCTGCTGCCCCTAGAAGGTGGGTCATTGGGGTAACTGTCAGCTGGGTGCTGGCAGTTTGCACAGCGAGGCCCTCTCCAGAAGCCCCGCCCACTGGACCCGCTGTGATCAGCTCCCTGTGGCAGTTACTGTGGCAGGTGTCCTGGTGAGGGGCCGAGGTTGCCCCTTACCTCAGCTGCTTTGGGAGGAATGTTGCACAAATTGGACGAGCTGCCTCAGCTCCTGCTCCCCCACACCCCGAAACAGCCCTCCCACACTGGCTGAGGGGAGCTAGGGAAAGACCTGTCAGTGCCAGCCTGTCAGCGGGCTCTGAACTTGGGCCTGCTGAGGGGCTGCCCCCCACTGCTGCCATTTCGGGGGACAGCCTGGGTGTGACACTGAAAGCCCCAGCTCCCTGCCTTTGCCACATGAATGTATTCTCTGGCCCCCAAGCCTGTCTCACCCCCTCTGAGAAGGGACACAGCCCTTCTTCCTCCAGGAGCTGGAGAACACCACCTCCTTTTATCATGGCTGAGGCCTTGCTTGTGAGGGAAGGACACCGAAGGAGTGGCTTGGGGCTGAACCTGTGGGGGGCATGGTGGGAGCCCCTCGATCTGTGTGGGAAGCAGACCACAGCTCTGTACCTGACCCCTCCACTGACCAAATGGGAGGATTAGCACCCCTCTCCTTGCTGTTTTTTGTGTTGGGTGGAAGGCTGGAGGTCGAAAGCGCCTGTGTCCCGGGCTGGGGGCTGCCTTGCCTGTTGCTCACCGACTTCACTCCTCGCCCCCCCGCCTGGGCTTGTCTCTATTGTTGTTTGGCTTTTTTTTTTTCTTCCCTTCCTTTTTCTTTCTAATATACTGTGTTAGTGAATCTCCATCGACCTCATTGCTCAGAATGCAGTATTAGGGCGAGCGAGTGAGCGAGCCTGCCACTGCCTCCTCCATGAATGTATTTCTCTTTTCTGCCCTGGGGAAGTGGCCCCAGTTTCTTCTTTCCCATCTCTCCCCAGAGAGGTGACCTTTTGTTTTCCTTTCAACGTTTTTTTTCTTTTTCCTTTGTTTTTTTTTTTTTTTTTTTTTTTTTTTTTTTTGCACCAAAGTGGCAACTGGGTCAGTGTTGGGGACCAGGCCGGCTCTCGGTGGCAGGCCCCTCCACCTGCTTCTCCCTGGTTTTGACAGTGTTAGTGTCTGTGAAAAGACAATATTCTCTCTAAAGCAATAAGGGGGTGATGGGCCAGGGGGAAATGTCTTGCTGCTGCTGGCCCCCAGCTCCCTTCCCTCTTGCCATTGTGGTGGCATTGGAGGGATGGGAGAGACTCCTGTTGTGACTGAATGTAACCTACCCTGCCCCTGCCACAGCCAATGCAGGGGAGGGGGGCACTTGTCTCTTCCTACCCCTTCTCCCAGCTAAAGAGACTTTGAACTTGGGGGCCCATGAGCCTGGAGAGGCCTTAACCCTGTGAGGAAGTGTAGGGGGAGCCCTCTCCCACCCCATCCCCTCTGAGAGTGGTCAATGTTTACAAGCCCTGAGCCCCTAGCCCAGGGACTCAGATGCCCCTCCCCAATCCTTTCCCCATCCCAGTCTTACAGGGCCCTGCTGCTCCACCCTGCCCCCTTGGGTTCAGGGTAATGTAGGTGTCCTGTGTATCCCAGTTTACCCTACCTCTACCCTGTGTGACTTCCCTAATACCCACTCTTGTAAATACTCCCAATAAAACTCGGTGTGTTCCCCCCGTCTGCCTTGTCTGCTGGCTTTTCCATGGTACTGATCTGGGCAAGGAAGGGCACAGTTGGCCGGGGTTGTGTGCGTCTGAGAAATGCTGGCCTCAGCCTTATGTAGAGCAAGAATGGGGTACCCTCTGTCTAGCACTTAGAGGAGCCTAACACCCACTGCCTGTCTGCTTTCAGGAGGCAAGGGACAACAAGCAAGGAGACTAGATACAGAGTTGGAAGTGGTTCCTTTATGGAAAAACTGAAAATATAATAAAAATTAAAATAAAACCAGTTAAAAAAGCCAGCCCCTGGAGTTTCCACCTCCTGCCTCTGGCCCTCCAGAGGGGTGAGGCCCTGGCCCCAGGGCAGCAAAGGGTGAGGGCTTTCCTGCCCTTCCTCTTCCCCCATTCCATCCCCGACTTTTATCTCCACAGTGGGGGCCCCCCCAAGAGGAACCAAACCTGGGTGTGGGAGCAGGACCCAAGGCCCTGTAGCCCAGGGAGGGAGGCCTGGCACGTGTACCCAGCCCCAAAGCTCTGGGCCTGTAGTGTGGGCATGGGCAGGGCTGCTCCCTGCCTGGGCCCATCTGGGGTTGGGGAGGTTAGTTCCAGATCTTGAGGAAGGAGTCCCAGGAGCCTGTAGCCACGGCCATCCCATCATCTGTGACCCCAAGGCAGCTCACACGGTTATCATGGCCAGCGAGGACACCTGGAGAAGAAAGAGAAGGCCATAGGAACGAGTGTGGCCCACACTTGCCACCTCTGTCCTGTGGGCCCCAAGTCCTCACCTGCACGGTCACCCTTCATGGCATCCCAGATGTTGCAGTTGAAGTCGTCGTAGCCAGCGAGCAGCAGCCGGCCGCTGCGCGAGAAGGCAACCGAGGTGATGCCGCAGATGATGTTGTCGTGGGAATACATGAGCAGCTCCTGATCGGCCCGCAGGTCAAACAGGCGACATGTGGCATCGTCTGATCCCGTGGTGAAGGCATAGCCATTGGGGAAGAACTGCAAGATTTGGGCCAGAGATGCTGAGGGTGTGGGGCAAGGCCGGGGTGTGGGATGTGGGGGGCCGCCCACCATGCTCCTCCTGACTTACAGCCACGGCATTGATGTCCGATTCATGACCTATGAATGTCTGTCGGCACATGGAATCCCGAACATCCCACAGCTTGATGGAGGCGTCGCAGGCACCTGACACAAAGGTGCGGCCATCGGGGGCCAGTGACAGGGACATCACATCCCCACTGTGTCCAGCAAACCCCACTGTCTGCTGGCCTGTCTCAATGTCCCACAGGGCACTGGAGAGGCAACGGGAAAAGGATCAGGAAAGAACTGAAGGACAGAATCCCTGTCTTTCCTAGCATCTGAGCCCAACCCTGACAGGGCCCTCTGCAAAGAGGGCCTGGAACCCCACGGGGTACAGGAGCCACTTGGCCGCCACCCGGAGAGAAAGACTAGGTGCTCAGAAGTGTGCTACCAGCTAGGCCCTGGATCACCCGATGGCAGGGAACCCAGCCTGGCAGAGCCTCACCAGGTGGTATCCCCAGAGCTGGTGATGATTTGGTTGTCGTCCAGGAAGCGGCAGCATGAAAGGTACCCTTGAGAAAGGGGGTTGTGGTCAGGCATTTTAGTGAGGACAGTATGTCTTCCCTTCCCCTGACAATGTCCTTGCCTATTCTTCAGGCTCCACTCACCAGTGTGGCCAGGCAGCTCTCTGCTGACCCTGACATTGCCCTCTCGGGTCTTGAGACTATAGATGGAGCAGATGTTGTCCAAACCCCCACAGGCCACAAAGTTCCCTGAGGGGGCGTAGGCACAGGTCATGACCCAGGAGGAGCGCAGAGGGATGGCGTGGACCTAGAGGAGAGCAGCACCCCTAGTCAGAGCCAGGCAGGGACTGGCAAGCCCTACCCCAGCCACTTTGGCGGCCAGCTTTACCTTGTTAGTGGTGTAGCTGTCCCAAATGATGAGCTTTCCATCCTGGGAGGCGCTGACCAGCAGCCTGGGGGGCCAGTGGCGGGGAAGGCAGACAGCTCAGGGTGTGGAAGACGGAGAACCCCTAACCCTCCCTGTCTAGAAAAGCTTTTTAGAGGCATTCTCCCAAATCTTCTCAGTACAACCCTGGATCCCTGGTCTTCTAGGTTCTCCCCACCAGACCTGCGGGTTCCCCCATACCCTGTACCATCATTCTGCCCATTATGTAAAATCACCCCAGAACCTACGGACACTAAAGCAGAGGCCACCCACACACCTTGAGTCTGTCCCCCAGTGCATGGCATAGATTTTTGCCAGGTGTCCACGGAGGGTCCTCCGTGTTCTCATCTGAATTCGCCCCACTGGGTCCAGCCCAGCTGTGATCTGGAACAACGGAAAGACTGAGGTGGAACAAGGAGACCCAAACAACAGAGAAGGCCATCCAATACCCGCCATCCTTCAGGGCCCCAGGATAGCTCTGTAGTCACCTCACCTGGGTCAGTGTGGAATCCCCGCATGCTTTTCTGGCGTCCTGTAAGTGATGGGCAGTGCAAGAGAGGGGAAGCAGAGAATCGAGTGCGGAGGTGAGGAAAGAAAGAGTAAAGAAAACAGGAAACAAGGGGGAATATGAGCTGGAGACATTTGGAAACTAGGATCCCCTTTCTCCTCCCATCCTGCGACACACTGACACACCGGCCACAGTCAACCCAGTCTGCTCAGGTCAAAGGGAAGCAGCACACTCAAGCCACGCCTGGCCGGGCTCGGCCTCCCCATCACAGCCACCAGGCCCTCACCCGGATCTGGTTCCGGAGCTGCTCGGCCTCCTGTCTCAGTTGCTCCAGCTCACTCATGGCGCCGGGCCCGTGGGGCGGGGTTGGGGGCGGCTGGGGGCCGCGGGACGGGGGCTGGGGGAGGCAGCTCCTGGCCGCTGGCCCGAGGCCTGGGAGGGGGGGGGGAATGCAAGGCTGACGTCAGGCCCCAAGACGGCCCGGGAAGCAGCAGGGAAAGGCGGGGTGGAAGCGCGCGGCCAGGAAAGGGTCTGCTGGGCAGGGGGAGCAGAGGACGTGGTACCCGGGGAAGGTTCGGGGTCTCCGGCACCCGAGAGACGTTGCCAAGGAACAAATGACTTCCCCAATCTTCCTCCCGGGCCCCCGGAAACGGAGTGGGAAGTGCAAGAGGAAGAGCAGGGGAAACCCCTCCCTCGGACAGCAGCCCGGGCGGGACACTCGGGCGGCAGGAACTGGAGATGGGGGGGGGAGTCCCTTCGAAAACAGACCTGGCGTCCGCCCCAGCCCGCACAAGGCGCCGCCCTCCCAGCACCTAATTTTAAAAAGGGGCGGTGCCTCTTTAAATTCACCCCCACACACCGCACACCCTCCACACACACCCCCAGCTAAGACAGAGGTGGTGATGGGGGGGGGGAAGAGGGGAGAAGCTAGGCTGTTCGTGGGGTTGCCTAGGCAACCGTCACCCGGACTGAGAGCACCTCATTGGTGAAGTGCCCCCACCCTAGCCTCGTTGCCAAGGCAACCGCATCCGCGGCAGAGACCTGTAGGGTGGGTGACCCCACCCCCGGCCCCCATCGCCCCCGCCCGACCCAGTCTCCCTCCTCTTACCCAGAACCGGCCAGGGTGGCTGTTTACGGGATTTGGGAAAAGCCGATTGAGCACTAATAGGTTTGGGACGGCTCAACCCGGGATAATCCCCATTCCGGGCCGGCTGCACCCCATTAGCCGCTGGTCAGTGCGAGAGTAGCGGGGAAAGCAAGCCTCCAAGCCGCCAGCTCCCTTCAGCGCCGAGGTCGTCCGCCCCGCCGCGCCCGCACAAAGCCCGTGGGAGCCTCTCAGAAGTAATTAGGGCTCCGAAGAGAGGGCCCTGGCCCCGGGACGCGGAGCTGCTCTCTCCCAGGCGCCGGCGAGCGGCCCCAGGCGGCTCGGCCCGATGCCCCTAGGCACTCTTAGAGCCCAGCTCTGCGCCCAGGAGCCCCCGAGGCCTAGCTGGCACCACTCCAGCCTCCGACGTCCTGCTTTCCCGGGACACCTGTGCGATCTGGCCGTGTACACTGCGCTCTGACGACCCAGGCGTCCCCCACCCAGCTCCCACTTCCCCCAGCCACTGGGCGTTCCTCTTCCCCGAAGATATTTCCCCTCCGTAAGTTCAGCTTTCTGCGCCAGTGCCAGAGGATGCCCCTCCAACATGAGGTGGGAGGGGGCAACGACACAGCTACCAGCCCACTCCAGCTGTGGACAAAAGCAAAAGCCCCTTCCTTCCAGCTGCCAGCAGCCCAGGTCTGGCCTCAATGACACAGGCCTGAGGCAGAAAGAAAACAGGCCAGGAAGAAGACACTGGGTCGGGGCCATGCTTCCAGCCCTTAGATCCCCATTACCCTCCAAGGATCCCTCAGCAGCTCCTCGATTCTAGGGATAAAGCAACCATAGCCCCCCAACAATAAAAGGGTGCCACCGCCTCCGCGAGTGTGAGAGACAAGAGAGGGTCCTCAGATCTGGCAGCTGGACGGCGCAGGCTGCTGCCGCGCTGCGAAGTGCAGTGGGCCAGGCCCTCCAGCTCGTAGGACCTCCATTTTGCCCAAAAGAAAGCTGGGCGAAGGGGACAGGCGACTAGGTGCCAGACCTGGGTAGGGATTTGTAAAAAGAAAAAGGTGCTGAGATCTCCAGTTTAGGGTTCGGGACTGAGAAAACACTGCCAGAGCCCCAATCAAGAGACAGTAGGGTGGAGACGAACACAAGGGTGGCCTTGAGGCCTTAGCTGTATCTCCTAGGGTTCTAGAGTTCTGCAAGGCGAATGCAAGCAAGGGTGTGAAACGAGTGGGCACGAGGGTTGTTACCCAGGGGCAGGCAGCAAGGTGGTGGTGGGGAAAGGGGCGGGACAGGACTTAGAAGAAACCCGGAATTTAGCCCCCCAAGTATTGAGGGAGCAAGAGGCAGGCGGGGGCTGGGATGAGGATCTAGAGTCAAAAAAATTGCCACTGATACTGTAGGGAGCGCATGCATTATTGAAGCGAGGGTCCCCCCCCAGTTCCCCTTCCGGGTTTGGAAACGACCGGGCCAGAGGAAGGGAGGGAGGTCTGGGGAGTTACGTCCGTTTCCCAAGAGCCAAACCCGGGAGACGGAAGGAACCGAGGCTTCCCCCTGCCACACACACACCCGTGGGAATTTGGGGCTGGGGAGATGAGGACTCCTTTTGTCAGCGGAGGTACCTGAGGTGGTGGGACTCTGCCAAGGGGTCGCTTGGAGGAGCGCGGGAGGTCCTGTCTTCCTCCGCGGCGGAGGCGGCAGCGGCGGCGACGCGGATGGATTTCCTCAGTCACCCCAACTCAACCGTCCAGCCCAGCTCTCCCCAGAGCGGAGGGATCCCGCCCGCCAGTGACGCGGCCGTCGCCGCCGCGCCCAGGGCCAGGCTGGACGAGACCAACTACCCAAGGGGGGAAGCCTAGAGGCAAAAACACCACTCCGGGGACAAAAACTGACTCGGTCACAATAAAAGCACAATTTCATGTTTTTTATAACTCATCAAAGATCACAAGACGTAGTTTACTTCCTGCAAAAGAGCAAGACATCCTCCCTAGGGACAGCAGAAGTGGTATAGACATAAGGGAGGGTTGAAAAAAAAAAAAAAAAAACCTCCCTGGTCACGTGATCAACCTCCTTCAACCCCCCGGATTGGGCGGCTCCACACTGGAGGCAAGAAGGCCCAATTCTCGCCTTGGCCACGCCCCCTCTGGTGAGGCCACGCCCTTCCCGGAGGCGGAGCTAGAGAAGTCAAAACCAGTGCAGGACAGCGGGGCAGAAAAAGACAGCGAGTGGTTGGTGACCACTAGAATCCTATAAAATGCAAGTTTGAGGGAATCACACCCAGACAGTTCTTCAAACGCAGCCTTGTGGGGAGTTGTAGGCGCCCTAGACTAGGCCTCTAATGGATTTGTATACTTAAACGGTTTTTTTTTTGTGTGTGTGATAGAGCATCATGAGCCCGCCACACAGCCCAGGATGACCCTAAACTGATAATCCCCCTGCTTGCACCTACCGAGTTCTGGAATTGCAGGTACACATACCTGTGCCTGATTTATGTAGCGTGGAACTTAGGGCTTCATGCATGCTGGGCAAACACTACACCAACGGGATCACATCTCCCGCCAATACTTTTGTTTATTGATCCTCAGGATACTGACTGTGGACTCAGGTTGCAGAGCTGAGACACGGTCTCAACTTTTATAACTTCACTGTGCAGCCATTGAAGGAAACTACACTGTGGGCACTCCCACCAAGGGAACACAACGTAAGAATGAGCCTGCATTTCTGTATCTGCTAAATGGGTATGTTGAAGGTTATCCTCAAGTCTCCTGGATTGGCCTCCATAGATTGTGAAAATGTTTTGGCAAAGTCGGAGTTGTCCTGTGACCTTCGAGACAGCCCTCGGAGTTTAGAAAGTCAAAACACACTATTCAAAATATACTGTAGTGGAGTATACTTGTCGAGACAGAAGAATTGAGAGTTTTCACACTTGTCTTTACCCACATACTGAGTTGAAGGCCAGCCTGAGCCACAAGAGCCTTGTGTCAAAAAGTGTGTTGGGGGAGGGAGTTGGAGAGAGAGCTCCGTCAGCGAAGTGCTTATCATGCAAACCTGAGTTTGACGCCAGAAAACTAAGTAAAAGAAAAAACTCCAGGCACAGTGGTCACGCCTATAGCCCCAACACTTGCAGGCAAGGAAGGGAAGATCCCTGAGAGCTTGCGGGTCAGCTAGCCTTACTCAGTCAGGAAGTTCACGTGAGAGTTCTCACGTTCAGTGAGAGATCTTGTCTCAAATATTAAAGCAGGGGCAGCAGTTAAGGGCACTTACTGCTCTTCAAGAGAACCAGCGGTCAGTCGCCAGGCCCCACATGGTGGCTTAGAATGTTCCCTATGTAACTCTAGCACCAGGGAATCAAATGTGCTCTTCTGATGCACCAGACACGTACACATGCAATTCGTACACGTACATAAACGCAAAATATTCATCCATGTAAAATAGCCGCAAAGTAATTGAGGAAGATCCCATCCACCTCTGCCCACTGAAACCTCACAGGCACTAGAAGTGGCAGCCCACACTTGTAATGCCAGACCTCCATACCAGCACCCTGTCTCAAAAGAACCAGACAGGAAGCAAAACAACACCAGCCACACCACTCGTTCACCTTGTCCTTTAGTTGGCATTCATTATGCACAGATCACACACGTGCACTTCCCAAGCCTATGACTTATATAGCTGACAGGTTCAACGTTGCAGTTTGGAAAAGACTTTATAGATAATTTTACTTTGATTTCCTCAAAGTACAGAGGGCCAAAGTGACTTCCTTAAAGTCATGTAGATGAGCTGGCTGCCTAAAGCCAGCCTCTGCAGAACTGCGTCCTCTCAAGCTGATTTCGGTGTAGTTCATCCAGCCAAGATTTATTGAAACCTGGTCCTATTCACTGAGGGTGCAGCAGCTCACCTTGCAAGGAGCCTATGGTCTACAGAGGAGAAAAACAGAAGGCCAGAATGGAAATCAAATGAGGGTCGATGCTCTGGGTTGGTTGCTTTGCTTTTTATGACAGAAGCAATTAAGGAAGGGTTCATTTGGGCTCACGGTTTGAGGGATACAATCCATCGTGGTGGAGAGAGCTTAAAGGCAGGGGCCTAAGGGACTGGTCTTAGTTGCTTACACACAGTCAGAAAGCAGAGAGATGAACTCTGATGCTCGGCTGGCTTTCTCCTTTTTTATTCAGTCCAGGGCCTCAGATGAAGCCGTGGTGCTTCTCACACTCAAAGTGGGTCTTCCCACTGCCACTGAGTCTTTCCGGACACACCCTTTCAGACACACCTAGAAGCTTGTCTCCTGGGTGACCCTAACTCCTATCAAGTTGGCAATCAAGATTAACAATCATGGGGTTGGAAAGGTGGTTAAGAGTACTTGTTATTGTTGCAAGGCACCCAGGTTCGATTCCCAGGACCCCACATGGAGGCTCACCACTCATGTAGGCACCAGGTATGCATCTGACGAGCAGACATACCTGTAGGAAAACTGCTCACACACAAAACAGTGGTGTGGTGACACACATCTTTGTTCCCAGCACTTGGGAGGCAGAGGCAGGTCGATCTCTGAGTTGGAGGCCACCCTACAGAGTGAGTTTCAGGACAGCCAAGGCGACACAGAGAGACCATGTCTCCAAAAAAAAAAAAAAAAAAAAAAAAAAAAAAAATCACATGGTCTGAAGATACATATATCTTTGTGGAATCCATTATGGTGTTTTCATACATACATACATGCTATTGTGTTTGATTTTTAAATTCATTCTCTTTCTCCATTGCATCAAAGAGAAGACACTTGAGGAGGAAGGTAAGAGCTTTAGATTTGGGGTACCAAAATGTTGACTGGATTGTGTGGAAACTGTTTTAGGACTCAGCTTGGAATAGAGCCCCAAGAGCCAGTGGCACACTCAAGCAGATGAAGTCATTTTTTAAAAAACTGGCTTAGGGAAAAGACAAAATGGCCAAAGACCAAATGCTAAGGAGCTCCAGCATTTAGAGGTCAGGCGCTGTCCAAACTGCCAAAGCGGAAGCCAGGGAGAGCTGCGGAGAAAATCAGGAGAATGTGGAGTTCTGGAATTCAAAAATGTCCTCGGTGAGGAACAGGAAAGGACAGTTGTTCAGAGCTGCAGACAGATGAACCAAGTCTTCTCTGCGCTGTGTGCACAGGGCTGAGCAACACAGAGGCCACCTCGAGCCTCATCTACACCATTTGCAAGGGGTTGAGAGAAGGCTTGGCGTGGAACTGTGTAGTTATGTCCTCCGAATGGAAGCATTCCCTGCAGGAGAGAGGAGGGAGGCTCATAAGACCAAGGAAGCTAAGGAAAACTGCAAGGCTCAGAGCACTTAGGAAATTACAAGTCCCACAAGGCTCTGCCCCAACCTTAGATAAGCAGCTCACAACTGCTGGCGAGCAAGAGGAGACTCTGGAGGGACTCCCCGAACTGGCAGAAAGCTCCAGAAGTGCTACTTGTGTGTGGGGGGTGGCAGGGGTGTTGAGACAGGGTCTCTCTATGTAGCCCTGGCAGTCCTGGAACTTGCTTGTGGACCAGGCCGTCTTCAAACTCCGGCTCTGCCTCCTGAGTGCTGGGATTAAAGGCGTGGGCCACCGCACCTGACCAAGTTGCTTTTTTCTGTGTCTTTGTGTATGTGGGTACAAGTAGTCAGGCACGTGTGTACAGATTTGTAAAAACTTTGGTTGTTGTTCCTTAGGAACACCATCCACTTTAGTTTTATTCCTTTCTTTCTTTGTGTGTGTGTGTGTGTGTGTGTACACACACGCGCGCGCGCGCGCGCGCACGAGTCCATCCTGATGCTTGCGCACCCACGGAGGGCAGAGTGTCCTGCTCTGTTATTGTTCATCTTATTCCCTTGAGACAGGGTCTCTCACTGAACCTAGAGCAAGGCTGGCAGCCACCAAGCCCCAGAGGTCTTCGGGTCTCTACCTCCCACAGTGCCAGAGTCTTGGGTGCATGCATGTGGACGCCCTGGTTTTTTTGTTTTGTTTTGTTTTGTTTTGTTTTGTTTTGTTTGTTTTTTTACAGGAGTGCCTATGTTGCAAACTCAGCTCTTCACGATTTCATAGCCAGCGTTCTGACCCCATGGCTGTTCTCACAGGCTTCTCTCTCCTTGTATCTCACTGACCTGAAACTCACTGATTCAGTACAGATGGCTGCCCAGTGAGTCCAGGCATCCTCCTGCCTCCACCTCTCCGGTGCTGAGCTTTCTAAACACCTACCGCCATTGCCCGGCTTTTCCATGTGGCTTTTAGCATGGCTGGGGTCCTCAGGCTTACCATTGGAGCTGTCTTGTTTCTATGATCTGTCATCGGTCTTACATCTGGACAAATGGAAGTTTTGTTGACATTTACCCAGGAAAAGTCACACAACTGAGATGAAGGTGCATGAGCAGTGAGCCAACTGGAGGGAAAACCTAAATGACCGAGGTGTTGGAAACCGGGGCTTAGAGAAGGAGGTGTGGGCGGGGCATCCTAGGGGCTCCTATAGAATCAAAATCTCTACTGGCTTGCTTGTTTGTTTTTGTTGGTGGTGGTGGTGGTTGGCAAAAGGAATGGGGATCAAACCCAGGCTTCAAGCTCTCCTACTGTTAATGACTCAAGCTGAGATTTACTTTCATTTTAATTATTTACTCACTTTAGGTATATATATAGGTTTTTTTTTGAATAGGGGTTCACTATGTAGCCCAGGCTGGCCTTGAACTCCTAATCCTGCTGCCCCAGCCTCCTGAAAGTTGGAATTACAGACATATGCAATCATGCTCGAAATAATTAGCTTTTTTTTCTTTAACAAGTTTTACGTTAATTCTTAAAGTCAACATAGGAAGTGGTGGGTGTCGTTCTGACATGTATACATGCCATCACTGAACTATGTCCATCTCCTCCCCACTGCCCACCCTCTTCTCCTCCCCTTTTGCTAGTTCCCTTCCTTCCCTCAAACAATTCTCCTTTCCACTTCTTGTCACATGAATTCCATTACCCTCTTCTTCCCCTGACTCCCTCCATTAAGATCTCTTCCTCCTGTGGGGATGTCAGGATCCTCCGGGGATAAAGGCACTTAGTGCCAAGCCTCCTCTTGGTCCCTGGCATCCTCATGGTAGAAAGAGAGAACCAACTCTTGCAAGATGTCCTCTGGTCTCTACACACATGCTATGGTACCTGTATATACACACACACAAACACACACTAACACACATACACACAGAGACACATACAGACACATACACACAAACACACATATACATACATACACATATACATACACACACATACACAGACACACACAGACACACACACAAGCACACAGAGACACACACAGACACACAAACACCACAATATACACAACACCCACATACACACACAAACACACAGACACATACACACACATACACAAACACACACACATACACAGACACACACACACAAGCACACAGAGACACACATAGACACATACACACGTATACACATCCACACACATACACACAAACACACACATACATACAAATATACACACAAGCACACATACATACACACACACACACTTTAGTTACTACTTCATTTTGTTTATTAGTGTCCTTGTGTGTGTGTTTCTGATGTGCAGGGTGTGAGTGCAGGCACATGCTTGCCATGTGCACCTGTGGAAGCGGGAAGACAACTTGCAGGAATCAGCACTCTCCTTCTACCAGGTCCCATGAATGGAACTCGAGTTGTCTGAAGTGTACGAAAGGCTCTTAAACCCACTGAGTCATCTTGCCACCTGAACCCTACTTTTACATTTTATTTTATTCATTATTTTTAGTTGAGCACTCAAGTACTGTGATCATATTCACCCCAACTCCTGCCTTCCCCCTTCCTCACACCCCCCCAACACTCTCCCTTCATTCTCTTTCCTTTTATTTTTCTGTACCCCGCTGAGTGCAATCAGTGTTGCCTATTGGAATATTTATTTATTGGTTTTTGTTGAGTGTGTGCGCATATGTGTGTGAGAGAGAGAAAGAGAGAGGGACAGGCAGACAGACAGAGATAGACAGAGACAGGAAGACAGAGACAGAGATAGGCACCATCACTGCACTTTGTTCATCCCTCTTTGTCAGACAGAGAGACAGACAGAGATAGACAGGCAGATACGAATGTGGTTGTTTGTGTATGCACATGTGGGTGTAGGTTCACACGCATGTAGACAGAGGCAATAGCTCAAAGGCACATGTCTTCCTCCATTACTGTCTGCCTTATTTGTTAAGACGGGGTTGTCTCGATGAACCTGGAGTTCACTAATTGGCTAGGCTGGCTGGCCATTGACTTTCAGACACCTGCACCTGCTGTCTCCTCTTGCAATTCCCTCTCCCGGTGCAGACCTGTGCCAGCACACCTGGCATCTTGCCGTGGGTGCCAGAGCGGAACTCCAGGCCTTTTGCTTGCATTTCAGGCATGTTTACAGATTGCACCATCTTCTCCGGCCCCTTCCCCACTTAGCTCTCTAGGAGCTCTCAAAGCCCAGCTGAATCTTCCCAGTGTGCAGAGCTGGCATCTGTCCAACGCCAGGCTGAATATCCGCATTTGGATACTCACGAACAGTGGCGTGTTGGCGGCAGCTTGTGCCAGCTCATACCAGCTCGGGAGAGCCCATTGTCCACCTCAACTCCCTATCTGCTTATCCAGTGAATTGATGTGGATTGTAGGAACTTGAAATCAGCCTCTGCTAGAGTATTTACATCATGGAAATCAACAAATGCTTCTAGTCAGCCCTCCCACCCCCGACATCCGAAGAGTCACTCTCTCCAAGAGCCGGTAAGATGACCCCACGTGTCACTGCCTGCTGTGCGAGCATCAGGACTTAAGTTTGAATGTTTAAAATCATATTTTGTTTTGCTTTTAAGTGAAATAAGGCAGTATATAACCTATAGAACTATATAACACTTATACAACAGTATATGACACCTATAACCCCAGTACTGAGCAACAGAGGCAGACAGGTCCTGAGGACTCAAAGGATAGCCAACCTACCTGATACCTGAAGCAGTGAGCTCCAAGTCCAGTGAGAAGCTCTGTCTCAAAAGATAAGATGAATGGTGATAGAGGAAGCCACCCTTTGTGGACTTTAGGTCCCAAGATAAGCCGGCATAGGTGAGTGCATTCGAATCACACACACACAGACACACACACACACAGAGACACACACACACACACACACACACAGACACACACACATACACACACACACAGACACACACACATACACACACACACACATACACACACACATACACACACAGACACACACACACATACACACACGCACACACAGACACACACACACACATACACACACGCACACACACACAGACACACTGACTGCACACTGTTCTTCACAGATACCTCAACATATTCTCAACCAAGAGAAGTTGTTTCTTTGAGACAGGATACGTCAAGGGTGACTTAGAACTCGTGCTCTTCCTGCCTCGTACAGGTCCTGGGGTGGTAGGTGTGCACCAACAGCCCAGTTCTGCGTGCTGCTAGGGTGGAACTGAGGGGTTTTATGTGCTAGGCAAGCACTCTATCAACTGAGCCACTTGCCTCACCTTAAATTTTTTGTAGGTTTTTTTTTACTTAGTTGACAGGATCTCAGCTATGTGGTCTAAATCAGCTTCAAACTTGTCATCCACAGAGATGAAGAGTTGTCTCAGCAGTTAAGAGACATACTGGCTGTTCTTTCAGAGGACAGAAGATCACTGTCAACACCCATGCTGGGTGACTTGCAGCCTCCTGTAACTCCAGCCTCAAGAGATACAACACCCTGGCCTCTACAGGCATTCAAACTCACATGCGCACACAGGGACACACTTAAATAATCAAAGTAAATCTTAAGAAAAAAAAAAACTTGCCAGGCAGTGGTGGCACACACCTTTAATTCCAGCACTTGGGAGGCAGAGGCAGTTGGATCTCTGAGTTTGAAGCCAGTCTGGTCTATGGAGTCAGTTCTGGGAGAACCAAGGCTTACACAGAGAAACCCTGCCTCAGAAACAAAGAGAGAGAGAGAGAGAGAGAGAGAGAGAGAGAGAGAGAGAGAGAGAAAGGGAGGGAGGGAGGGGAGGGAGGGAGGGAGGGAGGGAGGGAGGGAAAGAGGGGAGAGAAAGAAAGAGAGAAAGAAAGGAAGGAAGGAAGGAAGGAAGGAAGGAAGGAAGGAGGAAGGAAGGAAGGAAGAAAGAGAGTCCTTGCATTCCTCTGGTATGCTGGCTTTATGGAAGTGCACGTTCATGTCCACCTCTCCTAAACTAAGCTTGCCATCTTCCCCAGCAGCTTCTCCTGCCAGCCCTGGACTAACCACCCAGGAGCGCCTCATTGTCTCATACCCAACTGTAACAAAGAGAACAGCTGGGCACAGTCGCTTAGGCCTTTAATCTCAGTATTCGGAAATCAAAACCACAAGCATTGCTCTGAGTTCAAGGCCAGTCTGTGCTGTGCGGTGAACTCACGACTCTGAAAGCAAAGCAAAGCAAAGCAAAACAAGTGCTAATTGTAGCAGTAACCCTCCTATAAGATGCTGAGGAGGCGGAGGCAGGAGGTTAGAGGGTTTGAGACCACCCTGGCCTACACCTTAAAGAAAAAAACAACAAGAAAGCAGGCAATGACCTAACAAGCCCAAAGAGACATTCTGGGGCAATGGGACCGCAAGTCCTTCTCTTCTGTTTAGAAGCTGATCTGATACAAGGAAGGCTGGGATGCGCTGTTACTAGACATGCATTAATCTAGAATATTATTAGAAAGACAAAGGGTCAGTTAGGCATGGTGTCACATGGCTGTAGCGTCAGCCTTCAGGAGTTGAAGGACAGCTTGGACTAGAAACCCAGACTGTGTCTGGGCTAGGGAAGATAGATTTCCATGAAAGGCTAGCGGTTTGCATCACTGTCTCTTAAATCCCCACTCTACACCAGCTGCTGCTTCCTTGGTTCCAACTTGTTTCCTGGCTCTAGGTGGGCCCTTCTCTAACCAACTACTAATTAGCTGCCAGATAGCTTTCTTACATGCAAATTGGATCATACAACTTCCCTGTTCCAAATCATTCAGTTGGGCCTGGAGCATAGCTACGAGATGGAGTAGCTGCCTAGAATCCCCCACCAAGGGGCTGGGCTTGTAGCACAATGGCAGAGAACTTGCCCAACGTGTACAAGGCCCTAGTGTCAATCCTCAATACTGTAAAATAAACGCTGATGTGGTCATTTCTCATTGCTTCCTTCTGAAGGGCCAGACTTAGCTGCATGACACCCAGCCAGGTCATGCGCCCTCCATTCAGAATGACTTCCACGCAGACTCCAACTCTATCATTCATACAAACAATGTTTTTCAGGACATTTTCTGGGGCTCATTTTAAAGACTTCTTCCCCATCCACCATGGTTGCTTGTGACCCATTGCAATGCTGGTCCCGTCTCTATTGCACCCTTTACCAGACTGAGTATGTTTGGATTCCCGCCACCTGTACTGGGCCAAGGACTTCCTGTGTAGCCAAAACATTTGGTTTAATCTGGCAGAAGGTTGGACGAGACCTGGGCCAGCAAGAAACAGACTCTCGCACGATGCCAAGTGTAGATAGAATACAATCCGTTCAGCAAAACAGCTGCTATCTTGACCAGATCAGCTGTGCCTGTGTGCAGATTCATCACAATTGGGCCTGTGGGTTGTTGACATTCCTTTAGGAAAGAGGGAACGGGGAAGGTCATTGGAACCTTGGGTTCCAACCACTTCTCCCCAGCTGTGTGTGTGCAGTTCTGTCTGCATATAAGTTATGTAGTGAATTAGAAACTTAAGGGTTCTTTGGAAAGACAACCGTGTCAGATGGTGTTTCGCTGGGACAGACACGTGAAAGAGCATTTTTTTTTTTCTAGCAGCCACTAGTAAAAGGATGCTTTGTTAAAGTAGACACGTGAAGGAACGGTTTGCGGAAGCCAACACAGGTGAAAGGATGTTCTCTGCTAAAGCAAACACGTGAAAGGACACGTGATGAAGGATTCTTGGCTAATGCCACGCATGTATTGGTCCTCCTTACATTGTATACTTGAGCTCCATTTGTGGGAACTCCATAGAGAAAAACACACCAAAAAAACCTTCTGGCGGTGTGCTGAGGCTTCTTGCCACTCCCTCAGACTCGGGCTAATTGGCAGAGTGAGATCAGCTGAGACAGACCCAGGTCCTGGAGAAGACACATGGTGAGGCAAGGCCCGTGGAGGGCACATGATACGTGGAAGGAGTATACATGGAACTTGATGGACAGTGACGGAGACTGGGCTCATTCGTTCCAGGGGAAACTTTGGTGGGATCCTGCCTTGGTTTATTGGGACCAAATGAGGAAGCAGGTAGAAGATATTGCTTATGTCTCCCCAGGAAAGAAATGTTCACAATGCCAAGTCATTTCCCAGCCCTTGGATATCAATACCATGTTTGAGTTAGCCTGAATGTGGACATGGAAGGTGGAGGGGCTTTGGTAGCTTGATTGAACTAATTATTTACCCATCTATTTTCCTGGATGGACATTAAACAGTCTCATCAACATCTATACACCATTTTATTCTCAGTGCCCATTAGACAGCTACAGAATATTTATGGATGGTCGGCGAGATGCTCCAGCATCATCTTGGTAAAAGCACTTGCTGCCAAGCCTAACGATAACCGAGTTTCATCCCTAGCACTCAGACTGTGGAAGGAGAACACTAACTCCTACAAGTTTTCTTGTGACCTCCACCGGCATATTTTGGCACATTAGTGTGTGTGTCTGTTGTGCATGCATACACTTGCATTCATACGTGAGCATACTCGTGTGTGCACACACACAAACACACACACACACAAAATCAACCAATCAATGAAATTTTAAAAATCAGGGTGAGGGGAGTGGCTGAAATGGCCCAGATCTTTCAGAGGATCTGGGTTCAAGTCTCAGCACCACATGGCAGCTCACATTTATCTGTAACTCCAACTCCAGTGGATTCCCCTTCTGGCCACTTCTAGTACCAGGCATACCCATGGTGCACAGATACACATGCAGACAAAATACCAATACATACAAAATGAAATACAAATACTTCAGAATACAAAAAAAAAAAAAAAAAACCCTAAAGTAGTATGAATACGAAATTGGCACTTTTTATTCAATTCGACTCAATATCAGCTGCCAGTTGCAGGCTGCGTGATCTTGGGTAACTCATTAACTTAATCTTTTCTTTTGGTTTGCTTCTTTTTTGAAAGATTTATTTATTTAAGGCGTGGGTATGTATGTATGGTGCCCAGGGAGGTCAGAAGAAGGAGACAGATCTCCTGGAACTGGAGTTATGAATGGTTGTGAACCACCTGTGAGTCCTGGGAATTGAACTCAGGTCCTCTGCAAGAGCAGCCAGAGATCTGAAACACTGAGCTACATCTGCAGCCTGCTTGCTTTGCCTCATGAGACAAGATGCTGCTATATAGCACAGGCTGACCTTGAACTTCCGGTCTTCCGCACAGTGCTCCTGAGATGTGGGATTGTAGATGTGTACTACCATTGTCAACTCATCAGTAAGCCTGCTTCGCCTCTGTCGTTGTTACAAAATTATGCTCATAATTAGTTTGTTTTAAGCACTAAATGAATTTATATTTGTAAAGCACTTATTAAAATGCTGAGCACACCATAAACATTTGTGTTCACTTCATTGAGAAATTGAGTTCCAAGGACTGGCGTGCTGGCCCAGTGGTGGTAAAAACGTCAAAGAGCAAACCTAATGGCCTGAACTCGGTGCTGAGAAACCACGTATAAGCCAGATGTGACAGCGTGCATGTATAATCTCAAGCAGTTCTATGGCAAGACGGGAGCATCACCCAGAAGCTCACAGACCATCTAGTCCGATGTTTACAGTGTAGCCATAGAAACAAAATCGATCTGGCATCAACAGGTGGAAGGAAAGAACGGACTCCTGAAAGTTGTTCTCTGACCTCCACATTCATGCTGTGGTGCGTGCACACCTGCACGCACGCGCATACACAAAAACATACATCCACAGCACATGAGCACACATTCACACAAGCACATTGATGATCGACAGGAGTAAAAGAAGCAAAGCTCCTACCTCCCTGTGGTGATGCACACCAGTGTAACCCTAGTACTTGGGAGTCGGAGACCGGAGGGTTGAGAGTTCAAGGCCAGCCTTGAGTCAGCAACACCTACTGGGTGAACTGCGGACCAGCTGGGGCTGCGTGAGTCCAGGACTCAGACAAATGAACAAGGACAACAATAAAATTCCAGAGAGGAGGGTCTGGACAGGTGGCTCAGAGGTTAAGAGCACTGACTGCTCTTTCAGAGGTCCTGAGTTCAATTCCCAGCAAGCACATGGTGGCTCACAACCATTTGCAATGGGATCCAATGCCCTCTGCTAGTGTGTCTGAAGACAGAGACAGTGAACTCACATACAAACAAATAAATAAATAAATTACAGAGAGGAGTCTTTGGTGACTTTTGTAGCCTCACCTGCCCTTGGCATGACCCCTTGCTCATGGCCCTTCTGGGCAAAGCCCCTCTTTCCACAGATCTCAGTTGTCTTCATGTGTGTCCACCTTTCCGCATGATGCTCTGCGTGGGAGATCCACTGTTCACGTTTGAGGCCCTGTGCATCTCGACAGTTCAACAGGAACTGGAGCCTCACAGAAGCCTGCCTGGATCCCCAGACTCCACCATACCTCATTTCCTTTTTGTAATTTTATTCCTTTATTTTCCGTATATGAGTGCTCTGTCTTCATGCATGTCAGAAGAGAGAACCAGATCCCATTATAGATGATCCTGAGCCACCGTGGTGTGGTTGCTGGGAATTGAACTCAGGACCTCTGAAAGAGTAGACAGTGCTCTTAACTGCTGAGCCATCTCTCCAGCCCCCCCCCCCCACCTTTTAATTTTTTAAAAAGATTATATTTATTTCTATGTGTGTGCACGCATGTGAATGCACAATACGGTGTGCATATGGAGGTCACAGGACAAGTTGCCTGAGTTGGTTCTCCTCTTCCACCTTGTGAGTCCTGGGGACTGAACCCAGCAAGCAGGCCGTTACCACTGAGCCATCCTACCTCACTTTCATGCACAGGTCAGGTCCCCACTACATCACATCCCTTTAGAGGAAGTGTGTATTGTTTGTGCTCTCTCATGGCTAGTAGTTTGTAATGCCTGACACTCATTCAGCAGAAAAGATTTGTTTGCATCTTGTTATGTAGACCAGGCTGACCTTGAACCTACAATCCTCCTACCAGAGTCTCCAAAATGCTGTTATTATAGGTGTGTGCCACCATAGCCAGCTAAAAGATGTTTCCTGAATTGATGCAATGTAGCAATTATTTTTACCCTAACTATGTCTATAATATGCTAGAATCTATGTCAGGTTCCATGACAAATGAATATTGGCCACAGTTGGCTGGGAGGTGAATCCTCTTCTTAGCTAGATGTACCTGCATCCAGAGGGAAATTCACTAACTAATTCCAAATCAGTTGCAGATTCCTAACTTAGCCATAACAAAACAGAAAAGCTTTTGTCTAGGGATGGATGTAACTCAGTGGTAGAACATTTGCTTAGAATCCCCCAGTGAGGGGCTGGGGGCATGGCTCAGTGGTAGAACATTTGCCTAGAATCTCCCAGTGAGGGGCTGGGGGCATGGCTCAGTGGTAGAGCCCCTGCCTAGAATCCCCCAGTGAGGGGCTGGGGGGCGTGGCTCAGTGGTAGTGCCCCTGCCTAGAATCCCCCAGTGAGGCTGGGGCGTGGCTCAGTGGAGAGCCCTGCTAGATCCCGTGAGAGGCTGGGGTGGGCTCAGTGGTAGAGCCCCTGCCTAGAATCCCCCAGTGAGGGCTGGGGCGTGGCTCAGTGGTAGAGCCTCTGCCTAGAATCCCCCAGTGAGGGGCTGGGGGCGTGGCTCAGTGGTAGAGCCTCTGCCTAGAATCCCCCAGGGAGGATTAGACTCTCAGCTGAAGTCTGATTCAATAGTAGAGTACTTGTCTGGATTTCATCTCCAACATGAACAGCAGCAGGGAGAGATACCAGCAAGCCATCACCAGAATCATTCTCTTCTCCAGTTTTCCTTCTATCTTCACATCTGCATTTTGGAGCATGAAGAAGTACAGGCTCTGAGAGATGAATCCTGCTTATGGAGAGCAGAGACTGAGACTCACTCAGCCTCTCCCAGCTCCTTAGTCACCTCTCCCTACGTCCCACCTCCCAGTGACACCTCGATATGTTCCATCCAGGGATCCAGAAAGGTGTCTGGTCAGGCTGCATAATAACCCATCTGTCTGTTGGCCAGGAAGAGTAAGGCCTCTTCCATAGTGAATATATTTTGTTACTTTTCTTTCTTTCCTTTTTTTTGAGGTTTTCTTTTTTTTTTTTAAGATCTATTTTTTTTATTTCATGTATACACTGTCACTGTCTTCAGACACACCAGAAGGGGCATCAGATCTCATTCTGGATGGTTGTGAGCCACCATGTGGTTGCTGGCAATTGAACTCAGAACCTCTGGAAGAGCAGTTGGTGCTCTTAGCCTCTGAGCCATCTCTCCAGTTTTTTTTTTTTTTTTTTTTTTTTAGACAAGGTTTCTCTGTGTAGCCTTGGCTGTCCTGGAACTTTCTCTGTAGATCAGGTGGACCTCAAACTCACAGAGATCCTCCTGCCTTTGCCTCCTGAGTGCTGGGATTAAAGGCAGGCTCTACCACTCTCCAGCTATATTGGTTCCATTGCTGTGATAAAGTGATAAGCAACCGAGGCAGCTTTGAGAAGGTTTACTTTAGGCTTTTTGTTCTGTGGGCTTAGAGACCATGACACTGAGCAGGGGCCAGGCAGCAGGGACAGCTGAGAGCTTACAACTGGGATCCTCAAAGCACTCTTCTCAGCGACAGGCTTCTTCCGGAGCCACACCTCCTAATCCTCGACAAACAGCCATTTACTGAAGAGCACATGTTCAAATGCACAAATCTTACAATGGTCAG
Organism: Mastomys natalensis; assembly: GCA_021653895.1. Taxonomy (NCBI): domain Eukaryota; kingdom Metazoa; phylum Chordata; class Mammalia; order Rodentia; family Muridae; genus Mastomys; species Mastomys natalensis. The sequence goes on along the minus strand of JAJTUV010002579.1, from coordinate 31,967 downwards.
ACACACCATTTAACCCTCTGCAGTGGGTAAGTAGAGACATTTTCAGAAGTCTGTGGCTGTCACAGTCCCCTCCCCTGTCTTCTTGTGCCACCTCTGGCAGTCGATGGAAGTGTCTCCAGAGCACACATGCATTCAATATACCTATGTACACATAATACGCACATATACTAGCACACATAAGCACATATGCATGAACACATGAGTCACCTAGAATCTCTTGACCACCCCAAGGCTATCAAAGCCATTCCTTAACCTTTATTGTCTTGTCTTGTTTTGAACACAGGGTTTCTCTGTGTAGTCCTGGCTGTCCTGAAACTCACTCTGTAGTCCAGGCTGGCCTGGAACTCAGAAATCCTCCTGCCTCTGCCTCCCAAGTGCTGAGATTAAAGGCATGTGTCATCACTACCTGGCTCAACCTTTACTGTCAAAATTAATATGTCAGTGGTGCCAGGGACCCAAAAGAACCTAGGGACCTTTTAGATAATAGACTTTTGTGTGCATGTGTGGTGTTCTGTACATATGCACACAAGGTGTTCAGTTGCACTGCACGTGTGTGTACGTGTGTATCAAGGACAGGCTCAAAATCAAGTGTCTTTCCCAGTCATTCTTTACCCTATTTTTTGAGACAGGGTCTCTCACTGAAGCCAGAGCACACAGATTCAGCATGACTTGCCAGTCAGCAAGCCTCAGGGATCCTCCTACCTCTACCTCCCCCACCCTGAGGTCAATAGCTGCCACACTTGGATTTTCTCTCATGAGAGCCAGAGATCCAAACTCAGGTCCTCCTGCTTTTCCATTGGGGCCATCTTCTTGACATCTCTTCTCTCTTCTCTACTTTAGTTTTTGAGACAAGGTCCTGTGTAGCATAGATCACTCCAAACTCACTATCTTGCCATAGCCTTCAAAATGCTGGCAAGATGGCATTTGCCACTACATTCAGCAAAGAATGGGACTTCCTGGTGACTGACTTTAGACAACGGGTGTCTGTGTAGAGACATGGTTCAGGAAAGCTCAATAGGATGCTAAGAGCAAGAGAAATAATCTTCTCCAAGGAACAACAAACTAGTTAGTAATTCCGTACCAAATAGTCACCCCTGAAAATATAATACAAATAGCATACAGATCTAATGAGTTTTATTTAAAAATATACGTGCATATTCATACAAAAAAGCAGTCACGGCTTTGAAAGAGATCAAGGACAGATTTATGGGAGAATTTAGAGGGAGGAAAAAAAAAGGAGGAAATAATGTAATGTATTATAATCTCCAGGCTGGAGATATGGCTCAGTAGTTAAGAGCACTGGCTGGACTTCCAGAGGTCCTGAGTTCAATTCCCAGCAACCACATGGTGGCTCACAACCATCTGTAAGGGAATCTGATGTCCTCTTCTAATGTGTATGAAGACAGTGACAGTGTACTCACTATATATTATATATATATATATATATATATATATTATATATGTATATATATAATCTCAAAATAAAAGAAATAATAAAAAGAAGACTTTCTGGGTTAGCCAGGTGCCTACATATAACCATGTGCACACATATGTATATTATATGTATGTACAAAGTCAAGAACCTGGGGAAAGGTAGAAGGAAAAATGGCGGTCAGAAAGATGAAGGGAAGAGGCTGGAGACATGGTTCCTGTCTAACATGCTGAAGGCCTGGGTTCCATCCCCTGACCTCATAAACCGGGTGTTGGCATAGGTTTTGTAATCTCAGGACTCAGGAAGTGGAGGTAGAGAGAGCGCAAGCTCCAAGTCATCCTCGTATACATACTGAGTGTGAGCCTAGCCTGGGCTACATGAGACCTTGCTTTAAATAAAAGAAGCCAGTTGTGTGATGGTTCTGGAGGCAGGGGCAGGGAGTTCTCTCTGAGTTTGAGACCAGTCTGGTCTAATAAATAAATAAGTCCAGAGACAAAGGTAAAAAGACATAAGAAGAGATGGAGAGACATACTCCTCCGGTCCTCTGTCTTCCCATCTCCCCATCTCTCTGTGACTGCATTTAGACTAAATTCGGTAGATTCTGGCTCCAGAGTCTGAGATGGACATCTCTGGTTGAGAGGGGACTTCTCCCTCACTTGCATAAAAATATAAATAAATAAAAAACACCCAGAAACGAGGGTCCCATGCATCAGGAGGTCCCATTTCATCCTTTCCCCTGTGGAGTCCTGTCCCTATCTCTCTCCTATTTTCTCTCTGTGTGTCTTTGGCCAGTCTCCAGAGTCCTAGCAATTGGACCCTCGCCTCCTCCCAACCTCGGAATGAAGAAGCAGCTGTCCCTTTAAAGCAGCGGCCCCAGCCGGGTTATTGTCTCGCTTCATAACCAATCGGCCGCGCCGTTGGGGGCGGGGGATCCAGTGTTCTGATTGGCCGCCGCTGCGCCCCGCCCCGCCCGGGATCCCGGGAGCTGTCCGGCCGCCTCGGTGCTGATCCCGCCGCCGCCCACGGGCCGCGAGCAGCGTAGAGAGGGCACTATGAGCGGGGGCGTCTACGGCGGAGGTGAGCCGGCCTGGGGCACTGGGCTCTCGGCCTGGTCTACAGCCCTGCATCCCGAACCCGCGCGTCCCAAGCCCTGAGCATCCCTGGGCCTGTCACCTCCGTACTGCATCAGGTCCAGTCTGAGGTTTGGGTCTCCCACTGCTTCTGCTTTCCATTCTCTTGGGGTTCCCAAGCGTGCAATGCCTCCCGGTCCCTGGACCTTTCTTTTCCCTGCCAGGCCGCTAGGCAAGAGGAACTCTGGTGGCTTTGACCCTCCACTTCCAGAACGCCCTGAAGTCCAGGTGGATCTCCCACCCACTCCCGGCTGAAGTTCAAACTGTGGCTATACCCTCAGACTCCTCTCCAAGCTATTTAAGGGGGACAGTTTGGGAGAGGTCTCCTCACACGCCTGTCTCCTTGCACAGATGAGGTGGGGGCGCTCGTCTTTGACATTGGCTCCTTCTCAGTCCGAGCTGGGTACGCTGGGGAGGACTGCCCCAAGGTGAGCCTTCCAGTCCCCTCCCCAAATCCCAGGGGCTCATACACCCTCTGCCAGGCGGGTAGGCCTACGAACCAATGCTCACAGGTCAATCCAAGTAGCTCACCTGAGTAGAAACAAGGGAAGAACCCTGGGGGTGGCTGAGGGCCTGGCGCGCAATTGTACAAGGGACTAGAAGGGGGTGATCCAGCTGAGCATGGTACCACATTCCTTTAATCCATCACTCTGGAGGCAGAGACATGCATATCTCTGTAAGTTCAAGTCCAGCCTGGTCTACACATAGACAGTTCCAGGCCAGCCAGGGCTTCACAGTGAGAGCCTGCCTCCAAAAAAGGAGGGAATAATGTAGCTCCCCACTCGTGTTCCTTATAACTAGGCTGACTTCCCCCACTGTGGGGCTGCTGGCCGCAGAAGAGGGGGGCGGGCTGGAGCTGGAGGGGGAGAAAGAGAAGAAAGGGAAGATTTTCCACATCGACACCAATGCCCTGCACGTGCCACGGGATGGAGCGGAGGTCATGTCGCCCCTCAAGAACGGCATGAGTAAGGGACCACCTACCCACTACTTTCAGAAACAGACTGGGAGCCCCCACCCCCAACGTGTGGATGCAGATCTCCACACCCACAGAGCCTTGCTTGCTGCTGCCCAAGTCCCAAGGATCACACTGCTCCCTACAACTGCTGGGTTTTCAGACTAGGACCCCCAGAACTCGGGAACTTACGGGAGGGGGTGCTTGTAAGCAGAAGCTGGACTCACCTACCTCTAGACGTGGCCTCCCTCCCTCCTTTACTTCCTGTCTCTGATCCTTGCCTTCCTTCCCACCTTCCCATCTATCTCTCCACGCTGGTCCTCTGTCCCTAGTCGAGGACTGGGAGTGCTTCCGAGCCATCCTGGATCATACCTACAGCAAACATGTCAAGTCCGAGCCAAACCTGCACCCAGTACTCATGTCGGAGGCTCCGGTGAGTGCCTCATCCAGACCCACATCCAGCCCTGGGTCCCTGGAGACACATCCTTTCCACCATCAACTCTAACGTGGAGTTCCCACTATCTGTCACTTCACCTCCCTTTCCAGATTCGTCCTGTTCACCCTGACATCTCCCACCCTTCCTCCCTGGCTTACCCTCCATCCCGCCTTCTCTCTTCCAGCTCCATTCACTTCATTGTCCTGCATTGTTCACACACACACTTAAATTTTTGGTCCACGTTATATATATGCATATTACCAGTGTGGCTAAGTTGGGAGAGCATTAGCCTGGTATGCAAAAGGCTCGGGGTTCAAGCCTCACTATTGAAGGGGGGGTTATGCTTGCAGTCCTAGTACTCAGGAGGTAGGAGCAGAAGGATCAGCAGTTCAAATCCATCTTCAACACATAGTGAGTTCCAGGACAGCCTGGACTACACAGAGAGACAACATCTCAGAAGAAAGCTGACTCTTCCTCTCCCGAAAGCCACCAGTTAACAATAGGTCCTCAGCTGGGTGGGACCTCATGAATCACTTCATGCTAGGATTTCAGTTTTGTTTTCATATATGTTTTGTTTGCCTGTTTCATTATTTGTTTGTTTGTTTGTTTATTTGTGTGTGCGCACACACATATGGCAAGGGACAAATTGCAGGAGTCCTCTCCTTCCACACTGTGGGTTCAGGTGGTCAGGCTTGCTGGCAAGTGTCATCACCTACTGAGTTCTCTTGCCAGCCCCATTTGTCTGTTTCTGAGACAAGGTCTCCCTCGTGCTGGCCTCAGATTTGAGCTCCTACAGAGTGCTGCGCTGACTGGTGGACCCCACCAGGACCTACGCCTTCCATAGCTCTAAACACCATGCTTGAATTACTGCATGGATTTTAAAATGTAGTTTTTTAAAACTATATTATGTGTATGTGTGTATGCCAACTTGTCTGTACACGCATCACATCTGTGCAGTCCCCACGAAGGCCAGAAGAGGGCATCAGATCTCTTGGAACTGGAGTTAGAGGCAGTTGTAAGCCACTCATTGTGGGTGCTGGGAACTGAACTCAGGTCCTCTTTAAGAGCAACGAGTGCTCTTATCCACTGAGCCATCCATCCAGCCCCTTTCTGTGGTTTTGTTTGGTTTTTTTGTTGTTTTGATTTTTTTTGAGACAGGGTTTCTTTGTGTGGCCCTGGCTATCCTAAGATTAGCTTTAGACCAGGCTGGCCTTGAACTCACAGAGTGCTTGGATCAAAAGCATGTGTCATCATCATCCAGCTCTCTGCATTTTAAAAATTACATTTTATTATTTTTGGTGTGTGTGTGTGTGTGTGTGTGTGTGTGTGTGTGTAGGGTGAGGAGAAGTGAGTGTGTCACAGTATCAAGATGGAGGGGTGGAGGTTACAGGACAGCTTGCAAGAGTCCGTACTCTCCTTCCTGCATGTGGGTACCGAGGACTGGACTCAGGTTGTCAGGCTGAACCATTGTGTTGGCTCTTGTGCTTGCTTTATTTTATGCATTATGCAGGAGTTTTCTACTATGGAAGATGAATATTTAGCCCTTTCTCATCCCACCTGACAATTTCATAAGTGTTTCTCATTTCCATCTTTAAGTACAGCCATATTTTTCACAAAGAAAGGAAGGAAGGAAGGAAGGAAGGAAGAAGGAAGGAAGGCAGGCAGGAAGGAAGGAAGGAAGGGAGAACTCTGAGCTCATACTCTTGTATTTTGCAGGCTAATACGAGCTGAGTTAGGCAATAAACTGTGGCTACGTTTTCATGTTACTCAACCTTTGCCTTCCCCAGACCTAAGAATTGTTGTGGTTTTCATTTTTACCTTATTTTCTATTTAGCAATGTAACCCTAAGTTACCCACCAGATATCTATGTATGTTCTCAAAACACTAATTCCGTGGTATATTCTACTAATTTAGTCTGATTGAATTAAATTTCTCTTGGAGCCCACTGACACATTCCATTTTGGCTTAAATTTAGGAAATAGCTGTTTTACTAACATCTTCCTTTGGCACCACTTAGGAGAGTCTCTTTGTTTTTCTTCTGAGAAAAGTGTTTCTGTTACTTGACTCCCTCTCTTTTCTTTTTTTAAGATTTGTTTATTTATTTACTTATTTATTTATTATATATACAGTGTTCTGTGTGTGTATATGCTGCAGGCCAGCGAGGGCGCCAGATCTCATTCCAGATGGTTGTGAGCCACCATGTGGTTGCTGGGAATTGAACTCAGGAACTCTGGAAGAGCAGCCAGTGTTCTTAACTGCTGAGCCATCTCTCCAGCCCCTGACTCCTTTTCTTGATTCACTCCTTTGTTTTTATGGAGCGAAGACTTTAGTAATCACCTTTGGTCACAGGAAGTATTTCTTCTGAGATGTTGAATTGATAATTTAGCTAGGTACCACATTCCGTGTTGCAAAATATTTTTCTTCAGATCTTGTAAGCATTTCCTTCCGTGGCCCTTGAACATATATCGATGTTCAGTATCAATTAATGTTGATAGTGAGAAGTCTAGAACCATCTTACTGGTTTTTTTTCCACTGAAAGTATTTAAAATTTTCACTCCCTCCTAAGTGTTTTAAAACTTCTCCATGAACACAAACATGTCTGTGTTTCATGTTTCTACCTGTGTGTGTTTTTCTTATTTCTGTATATGTGTGTCTGTGTCTCTGTGTCTGTGTTTCTGTCTTCCATGTGTGTCGGTTTCTTATTTCTGCATGTGTCTGGGTTTCATACTTCTGTGTGTGTGTGTGTGTCCGAGGGCCATGTGGACATCAGAGGACCACTTGCAGACCTTGGTCCTCCTCTTTCAGCATGTAGGATCTGGGAGTCAAACTAGTTCATCAAGCTTGGTCACAAGCTCCCATTTGCCCACAGAGTAAAAACAAGTAATTATGCTTTTACCACTTATGTTTCTCCATTTCCTCTGTTCCCACTTTAGGGAAATCTCATTACTCATATCAAGTGCCCTCTGAGCTGGTCCTCTAATTTTCTTACGTTTCCCCTCCTGTTTTCCATTGTTACCTGATCTTCTAACTTCCAAGATGTTGCCTTAACTTCATAGCCATTTTACTGAGTTTATCCTGCCAGCTCCTGAGTTCTTTGTTTGATTTTTTTTTTCAAGACAGTTTCTCTGTGTAGTCCTAGTTGTACTGAAACTCACTCTGTAGAGCAGGCTTGAGTTTAAAGATGAACTTGTCTCTGCTTCCTGAGTGCTGAGAGTAAAGGTGTGCATCACAACTGCCTGCCTTGCTCCAGAATTCTTAATCTCCACAACCTCTTTTAGTCTCCACAAATATTCTTTTTATTCTCTTCCTCCTCTTCCTCTTCCTCCTCCTCCTCTTCCTCCTCCTCCTCTTTCTCCTTTTCTTCCTCCTTCTCTTCCTCCTCCTCCTCTTCCTCCTCTTCTTCCTTCTCTTCTTCTTCCTCCTCCTCTTCCTTCTTCTTTCTGTGTAGCCCTGGTTGTCCTGGAACTCACTCTGTAGATCAGGCTAGCCTCAAACTCATCTCTGCCTCCCAAATTCTGGGATTAAAGGGGCACTGCACCACTTCCTGGCTCTCCCTTCTTTTTAAATGCCTGGAGCCTGAAAATGTCTGAAGGCTATTTTTATTTTCCTGGGGGATGCTGAGGGACAGAAATTAGAGCCACAAGAATTCTAGGCAGAAGCTCCATCATCAAAACACCTCCCCACAAGTGTTCTTTTTTTCGAGCATCTTGTTCTTGTTTCATAGGTCCGACATCACATTCCTTTACTAAAGATACCCACTAAGTTTGTTGTTAGGAGTCTTCTTCTCCCACACTGTTTCTCCTGCCATATCTTGAGAGCATCCATCTTATTTTAGAGACTTTTAGAAGACTTCTGCAAGTAGGATGCCTGCTTTTATTTAAAAGTGGTACATTTAAACGGATTGATGAGAAGCCCCATGAAAGGAGCGTAGGACTTGCTGACTGTGTCCTCTGCTGTGGGATTATTTGAGGAGGAAGAGGAGGTCTTGAGGGAAATCTCTGCTTTGGCATCTTTAGGAAAATAGTTATTTACATTGAAATTTTTAAATTTTTAAAAAACTATTTTATGTGTACGAGTGCTTTGCTTGCACGTATATATGTGTACCACATGCATGCCTGGTGACCTCAGAGGTCAGACGAGGGTGTCAGATCCTCTGGAAATGGAGTTACAGATGGTTTTGAGCTGCCATGAGAGTGCTAAGAATCAAACCCAGATCCTCTGAAAAAGCGACATGTGCTGAGCTGTGCTGGCTGACTCTCCAGACCTGAATTACATTCTAATTGAATTAATGAATTGATTGTTTCAAATTTTAATATATTTTATTTTGTAAGATTTATCTATATTATTTCTAAATTATGTGTATGCAAGTGTATCTCTGTGCAAGCTCCCATGCAGACCAGAAGATGTCAAATCCCCTGGAGCTGGAGTTACAGCTCATTCTGAACTGTCGCACGTGAGTGCTGAGAACCAAACTTCCGGTCATCTGTAAGAGCAGGAAATTCTCTGGTTTTTTTTTTTTTTAATATGGCTTCACATATTTCTACCCTGGAGATTTTTCTGATTGACCCCCTTTCTTTGGAGCCATGGTGCATGAAGACATGGGGCAGGGAGTCTTAAAAAACCCATGGTGTCTGTCAGTCCTTGGTATCATGTGTCATTTCCACCTGTGACAAGGGTCCTGCCAGTTCAGGGACCCTCAGATCCACTCTCTTTGAAAGATCAAGTGAGGAACTTGAGTGGACCAGAGCCCAAGGACATGGGGGTCTGAGAAACAGTTCAGGGACCTATTACTTAAATCCTTCACTGTGTGATCTGGACTTCATCATAGAAAACCTGGTCTAGGCTCAAAGTCAATATCCTCCTGCCTCAGTTTCCTTTGTGCTGGGTTTACAAGTATGCACCACTACCCTGGCTGCTGTCTGTCTCTGTACAGATATCTCCTCAGGCTGTTTCATAAAGAAGCAATCAGACAATAGGACACTTTGTGTCAGTTTTTTTTTTTTTTTTTTTTTTTTTTTGGTTTTTTGAGACAGGGTTTCTCTGTGTAGCCCTGGCTGTCCTGGAACTCACTCTGTAGACCAGGCTAGCCTCGAACTCAGAAATCCACCTGCCTCTGCCTCCCAAGTGCTGGGATTAAAGGCGTGCGCCACCACTGCCTGGCTTATGTCAGTATTCTTGTGGACGTTGGAGACAGAAGCAAAGATGCTGGGATGCCAAGCACGCCCCCTGCCCTGGAGCTGTCTGATGTCCTACGCCTGTGTCCATTCACTCAGTGTGTTTTTATGTTATCAATGTTGTAACACGTATCCAACACCTTGTTTTCTGTTATGGCTCAATAATACTCCCCTTCAAAGACATACCAGTTTCTGCATCCATTCATCGATCCATCCATCCATCCATCCATCCATGTATCCATCCACCAGCTTTCCTGAAAGGTATTGCTATGGACAGTTATGGACCAAGATTTCCTCTAGTACTTGTTTTCATTTTCAAAAAAGATTTTTAATCTTATGTGTATGAGCATGTAGCATGCATGCACGTGTGTGCCTGGTGCCTGTGGACACCAGACGAGGACATAGGATACCTACAGATTACTGTGAACTGCCATGTGGGTACTGGGAACCAAACCTGGGTCCTCTGCAAGAGCAGCAAGTACTCTTAACCACGGAGCCGTCTCTCCAGCCCCTTGTTCTCACTTCTTTTGGGTGCATAACCAGGACTGGAACCACTGAGTCCTCTAGAACGTCTCTATTATATATTTTGGGAGGCCAACAGCTTTAATCTGTAGTAGCTGAACCCTTTTACAGTCCTACCAGGGAAGAGAGGGTCCCAATTTCTCATCAGCGTGCTGCTTTCTGGTTTTTATATGAGGGACATTAATTTGTGTACTGTGTATCTGTGTGGACACCTGCATGCCATGGAACACATGTAGAGGTCAGAGGACAGCTTGCAGGGGTTGGGTCTCTCCATCTACCACGTGGATCTGGGGATTGAACTCAGTTCATCAGGCTTGGCAGCAGGCACCTTTGTCAGCTGAGCCATCTCACCAGCCCCGCCTTCCTGGTTTTAAATGATCAACATTGTCTGTGTAGGTGTGAAGTAGGACCTCATTATGCTTTGGATTTGCATTTCCCCCGTGGAACATCTTTTCATGTGCTCGCTGGCGTTTGTAGGTTTTTGTCTTTTAAAAATGTCTCTGTTTTTGCTGGAACTTTGAGGGGGAGGGGGATAGATGTTTGTATTCAGTCTCTTGTTGTTACTCAGAAAGTATCTGAGATAACTGGAATGAGGATAAGGATGAGCTGGCAACCCAGGAGAGACTAAGGTGGATAGCGCATAGTAAAGAACACCAAGCCAGGCATGGACAGATGCTGACTCCAGATCCAGCTCTGCCAAGGACTGTGCGGCACTGGGGCTGTATGCAGCTCAGTTGGCAGAGCACTTGCTCACTATGCAGAAAGCTGTGGCTTCCACTTCTGGCATGCCTGTAATCCCAATATCTGGGAGACGGAGGCGAACTGATCAGAAGTTCAAGAACACCCTCAACTAAGTATCAAGTTCAAGACTACCCTGGATTACAAGGGATCTTTTCTCACAAAACAAACAAACAAAAAAACAAACCAGGGGCCAGGGAGGGGGCTCAGTTGGTAAAGTCTGCCACACAAGCACTGGGGACAAGAGATGCCCTGACCAGCAAGTCTAGCAAAGCTGATAAGCGCCCAGTTCAATGAGAGAACTTCTCAAAAAATAAGGTGGAGAGTGGCTTAAGAAGACACTTCATCTCAACTTCCGGCTTCACCTTGTATATGTACAGACAGACAGACAGACAGGCAGAGTAACTGACTCTTTTTTTTCTCTTTCTCCTCTCCCCCATCTCTCTCTCTCTCTCCTCTTCTCTCTCTCTCTCTCTCTCTCTCTCTCTCACCCACACACACACACACACACACACCACACTAAATAACCAAAGAAATAAATGGGAAATGACATTCTAAGTCAAGCAGGATACTATGTGCCTGTCACCCCAACACTTGAAAGACTATGGCAGGAAGATCAACAATTTGAGGCAAGTTTGGGCTGCTCTGATGTCAAAATAAAGTATAAAACATGTAGGGCAGAGGACATAGGTCAATGGTAGAGTGCTTGTCTTGCATGTACCAGGCCTCGGGTTTTATCCCCACTGTGAGAAAATAAAATCAAATGAAGTTCCTTATAGTTCTGACATTGTACAGGTGTATGTGGACCGAGGGCCCTGCCTGTTTCTAGTCTAAGTTATGTGTACATATGTATGTGCATGCATGTATGCATATGCTCTCGTACATGTATGTAAATTGTATGTGAATGTGTGTATGGGAGTGTTTGTATCTGTGTGCACATTCGTGTCTGTGAAACTGTGTATCTGTTTACATGCACACATGTGAAGTGTGTGTATAGGAATGTCTCTATGTGTTTGTCCCTAAGAGTGTGTGTGTTGCTGAGTAGGACGACCGTGTGTGCGCACACACATACATACTAACAACATGCTGGCTGAGCCTCCATCTGGACTCTTCCCCTTCTGTGCTCTCCTCACAGTGGAACACTCGGGCCAAGCGGGAGAAGCTGACGGAGCTGATGTTTGAGCAGTACAACATTCCTGCCTTCTTCTTATGCAAGACGGCGGTGCTCACAGCGTATCCTACAACTTGGGCAGTTCTGCTGGGTGGAGGGCTAGGGTGGGGTGTGTGCTGAGCTGGGTGCGGCTGGGCCCTGATTCCCTGGAGATCGTATCTTGGATGGGAAGATTCTTCTTAGCACCTCCCAGTGCAGAAGGCCCCATAGGCTGAAGGCTTGGGGCTGGGGGCAGGGGTTGCAGATCTGTAGCCCTTCCCTAATTTACCTAGTTTATGGGTCAATCTCAGCAGGCAGGGTTGTGTCAAGTAAACATCAGGGACTGGCTGGGTCTGGACCTAAGAGGAAGGGACATGTGACAAGTTTCTTCCCAAATGGCTAATTTTAGCCATTGTCTTTTTTCAGAATCAGTGATACACTGAACAGTGTGCTAGGTATGACAAGGGAGCCCAATTCAAGGAGTCCACAGGACAAAGGACCACATGCTGCTGGAACCCCAGCACTCAAAGGGGTTAAGGAGATGAAGAAGACATTCAAGGCCTGGGTTCAAATTGATTATATATTCAATACATTATATTAAATACAGTGAATATTATATAGTAAATATTATGTATAATGAATATTATTTATAATGAACATTATATATGTATTAAAAGGTTAGGGGCTGGAGCGAAAGCTCAGCAGCTAAGAGTTGCTGCTCTTACAGAGGAACTGGGTTTGATTCCCAGCACCCACACAGGACAGGTCAGCAATGAAAGCTACTGCCACACAAATATGAGGACCGGAGTTTGGATCCTTAGAAATCCACATTTATGCCGGGTGGCATGACCACCTACTTGCAAATGCAGGCTCAGGAGGCCAGCAAGACATATTAGAGAGCTCTGCATTTAACTGAGAGCACTTTCTTGAATGAGTAAGTTGGAAGAGTGATCAGGGATGAGTGATCTTGATATCAGCCTTGGGCCTCTGCACACACACACACACACACACACACAAACTTTCCATACACTCACACGCACAAACACTCATCAACAAAACACACACACACAGACAAGCCCACACATATGCGAGAAGGAAAAACATCCAAAGGTTCTATTTGCAGACTGGGATGAATCTTACCCTGAGAGAACTGAGAAGGGCTAAGGCCTGGCCCGGGTCCCAACTCTCTCACTGGCTGCAGCTGCTTCTTTGACTGACCCATCCCACGACAGCTTTGCAAACGGACGCTCCACAGGCCTGGTGCTGGACAGTGGGGCCACCCACACTACAGCCATCCCAGTTCATGATGGCTATGTCCTACAGCAAGGTAGGGCCTTATCAGGGGTCTGGGGTGCCTTGGGGAGCCCTGGTTCTGAGGCGGCTTCTCTTTTCAGGCATTGTCAAGTCACCCTGGCAGGGGACTTCATTTCCATGCAGTGCCGAGAGCTCTTCCAGAAATGGCTATTGATATCATCCCCCCTTACATGATTGCAGCCAAGGTAGGACTTGTGGTGTGGCCAGATATGCCATCACAGTCCTGGCATTTGCTTTATACCCATCAGTCCCCAGGCCCATGAGATAACGGAACAAATCTCCCAAAGGATCATTTTCCAGACACGGGGACAGGCTTCACGTCATGGCTGGAACAGATGTGTGAGGACCAGATGTGTGTGAGGCACATCTGTAATCCTAGCACTTGAGAGGCTGGGGCAGGAGGGTCAAGAGTTCAAGGTCAGCCTTGGGAACCGTGAGCTGGAGGCCAGCCTGAGCTACACAAAACAAAAAGCAAACAATAAAACCCCCAGAGACTAGGGATGTGTCTCAGTTAGCAAGCACTTGGCATGCAAGGAGCCTTGAGTTGGATTCCCAGGACCACGTAAACCCTGGCTGTATGAAGGCCTGCCTGGATGACATAAATTTCATCTAAAAACAAAAACAAAAAACAAACAAGAATCCAAACAAAATCCCAGGTTCAGATCCTTTCTTTGTTGGGGAAGAGCCATGAAACCCAGAGTGTTATATGAAAGCTTCCTCAGATGAGAGAGAGAGAGAGAGAGAGAGAGAGAGAGAGAGAGAGAGAGAGAGAGAGAGAGAGAGAGGCTAAATTGAACTAGCAGTCCTCCAGCCTTTACCTCCTGAGTGCTGGAGAAGACCACAGCTGGTTTAATCAGGGCGAGGATGGAGCCCGGGGCTTCCTGGATGCTAGGCAAGTGCTCTACCCACTGAACCACAGCCCCAGGCTCTGCTTCAGGCCCTTCTGACCACATTTGCAGTCTCGATGTCTTCACTTCCCTGTCAAGGAAGGCTGACAAGCACTCACTCTGTCTCCTGGGAGACAGAGCAGCGTCTCAGGGCTCTGAGCTGCAGAGGTGGCCTGAAGCACTAGGGAGACAGGTGTGCCAATGGACTGGGCAAGCAGCAGTTGGGAAGGATTCTCAAAGGCTGTGTCCTCACAGGAGCCTGTACGGGAGGGAGCCCCCCCAAACTGGAAGAAGAAGGAGAAGCTACCCCCAAGTCTCCAAGTCCTGGCATAACTACATGTGTAACGTGAGGCTGTAGCTGCAAACAGTTTCCCTGAACTCTTCCCACCCTACCAGCCCCTGGCCCCTTGCTATATATAACCAGGGAAGGGGAGGGGACGGCTGTGGATGGGTGGGGGTTGGAGGCTGGGGCTCTCGATGGAGACAGAGGGCAGCCAGACCTCACCCCTCCTTGCTTCTCAGGAGGTGATCCAAGACTTCCAGGCCTCCGTACTGCAGGTGTCTGATTCCCCTTATGATGAACAGTGAGTTGGGCTGAGCGCCGCAAGGTGGGAAGGAGGGTCGGATTGATTGACATGGGCGGAGCGGGAACCACAGCTCATGTAATGTCAGTACTCAGGAAGGCTGAGGCAGAAGGATCGAGAGTCTCAGGTCAGTTGGCCTACATAGCAGGACCCTATCTCAAAATGTGTGTGTGTGTGTGTGTGTGTGTGTGTGTGTGTGTGTGTGTGTGTGTAAAAGGACACTGGGAATATAGCTCAGCTTGCCTATACGTATACAGCTTTGGGTTCCATCTTCAGTCTCACATCTATGGGGCATGGTGGTACAAACCTGAAAACCAGCACTGGGGAGTTGGGAGACAAGAGGTTCGGGAGTTCAAGGCCAGCTTCTGCTACTTACTGAGTTGGAGGCATGCTTGGGCTACATGAGAACCACCCCTCCCCATTTCAAAAAACAAAGATGGGGGCACAGAACTGGGGTTCACAGGAGCCTCTGGAGCACCCCGCCTCCACCGAGCCACACAGAGTCTTGTTCCTTTCTTGGGCAGGGTAGCTGCACAAATGCCCACTGTGCACTATGAAATGCCCAATGGCTACAACACAGACTATGGCGCTGAGCGACTTCGAATCCCTGAGGGCCTGTTTGATCCCTCTAATGTCAAGGTTTGGCTGGATGCTGAGGACTGGTTGGGGTGGGGCTGGCTGGGGTCTTGGATCCAGAGGTGTAGTGGAGGAGTCTGGAAAGGATGGTAGGGTCTGGGGGAGAGGGAGGCAGAGGCCCCAAGTCTATATCACCTCTGTCCACAGGGCCTGTCTGGGAACACCATGCTAGGAGTGGGTCACGTGGTCACCACCAGCATCGGCATGTGTGACATTGACATTCGCCCGGTGAGGCCAGACCCTAAAGTTTGGCTAGGGCTAACATGGAGGAAGGAAAGGGTTCTGCCTGCAGGCTGACCCTTCTCCCTGCTCTCAGGGTCTCTATGGCAGTGTCATTGTCACTGGCGGCAACACTCTGCTTCAGGGGTTCACAGACAGACTTAATCGGGAGCTTTCCCAGAAGACCCCACCGGTAAGAGCTCCAACACACACGCACACGCACACGCACACACACACACATACACACGCACACACACACTGGGCACCCGGATTCCAATTGTGGCTTAGCTCTTTGAACCCCAAATGCCTCCTGATTCCCTAACGGAAATGCTCATGCCTCGTTGGCTTCCTCCTGTCTACCTAGCCTTATCCCTCCCCAGAATCTCGATGTCCGATGTCTCCCCAGCCCCTTTTCTTCCCCAGAGCATGCGGCTCAAGCTCATCGCCAGCAACAGCACCATGGAACGCAAGTTCAGCCCCTGGATTGGGGGCTCCATCTTGGCCTCACTGGTGAGAAGGAAGAGGCAGGGCACTGGGTATTAGAAGAACAGACCCTGACACTTGCTGGGCTTTATTCAACAAGTACCTAGGCATGCCAGTAATTCCAGTACTAGAGAGGCTGAGGCATGGGGATCTCAAGTTCAAGGGTAGCCTGGGCTACATTGCAAGACCCTGTCACCAGAAAACAAACTGAGCTGCCATTCCTCAGGCACCTCCTACCTTGATTTTTGAGGCAAGGTCTCTCAGTGTTCTGGAAGTCACAGAGTCACCTAGGCTGGCTATCTGGTAAACTCCAATCCTGTCTCAGCACCCCTCCCACTAGGATTAAGGGCAGGTTTTTTTTTTTTTTTTTTAACATGGGTTCTGGAGACTGGACTAATGTCCTTGCAAGCACTGTACTTACACAACTCCAGCCCTTTAAAAAAAGAAGTTTTGGAGCAAGTGCAGCCAATGAGTGTGCTCCAAAGACTGGGGACTTCCTCAGGAGAGAGGCTGGTGAGGGTATGGCTATGGTAAGGCAGCCATGGTGAGTAGAGGGGGCATCCTGGAATTTCTATCCTGGGATAGAAGCGTGATCCAATGGCAAGGGATGCATCGTGAGTCTTCCCGTGTTATGACCTGGGATCAAGGGGACTGTGCAGGGGAGGCTAAGGTGGCACCCCGGGGAAGTGTAAGGTGGCACCCTGGGGACGTGCTTATCATGATTATCATGCCTCTTTACTTCTCGTGTTCAAAGGGCATACCGTCCTGCCCAGGGTTTTCATGTAGGATTTTGGGGATAGAATTCATATTCTCAGCTACAGAGAGTTCATGGCCAACCTGTGTTACATGAGAGCATGTAGAAAGAAAGGGGAGGGCAGGGGAGGGAACATAAGGGGAAGGGGGAAAGAAAAAAGGGAAGAGGAAGGGAGGGAAGCGGGGAGGGGAAGAGAGGGAATGGGGGAAGAGGGGAGGGAGGGGGGAGGGAAGGGGAGAGGAAGAGAGAAAACCAAAGGAGAACAGGTCTGGGTGAAACCTGCAGGGAGCTGGCGATCTCAGTTATGGAATCATAGGGAGTTTAAGGTCAAGGGTTTTCAGGAGGAAGTAACCAAGACGCAGCTGGGTATCTGAGTCTGGAACAAGAGACTGGAGAGTGGCAGGGACAAATGAGGTCACCCAGGAAGGTGTGAGCCAGAGGCATCAACCTTCACATGGAGGCAGAGCAGCTATCCATGAAAAGAGCCAGTGTAGAAGGCCCCCCGGACAGGACTCCTCCAGAGAGAGCAGCAGGGGTGGGCAGCGGTGAGGTGCCAGGTGGTGTAGAATGGTGACAGTGGAGCCGGCTGTGGTCGAAGGTGTAATTCCAGCTACTCTGGATGTGGAAAATCACAAGGTCAAGGTCAGCCTGAGCCACCTGGTGAGACCCTTTGTCAAAATAAAAGGCAAATAAATACAAGGGCTGAGAAGGTGGCTCAGTGGGTAAAGCACCTGCTGCACAAGACGTGAGGACCCGAGTTCGGATCCCCTGAGCCCACATAAAACTTGTAAAGAGAACATTTGTCTATAATCTCAGCGTTCTTATCACAAGATGGGAGGAGACAGGAGAAGCTCCAGAAGCCAGCCTCTATGCAGAGTGACAAACCTCTATGGTTTGGTAAACCCTGCCCTTTGTACTCTGTATGTACATGTTAGCTCAATCATCAGACGGAAACATGGGCACAAATACACATGCACGCACAAAACATTTTTAATCCCCAAGTAAGGGGCTGGAGGCATGGCTCAGTGGTAGAGCCCCTGCCTAGAATCCCCCAGTGAGGGGCTGGGGGCGTGGCTCAGTGGTAGAGCACCTGCCTAGAATCCCCCAGTGAGGGGCTGGGGGCGTGGCTCAGTGGTAGAGCCCCTGCCTAGAATCCCCCAGTGAGGGGCTGGGGGCGTGGCTCAGTGGTAGAGCCCCTGCCTAGAATCCCCCAGTGAGGGGCTGGGGGCGTGGCTCAGTGATAGAGCCCCTGCCTAGAATCCCCCAGTGAGGGGCTGGGGGCGTGGCTCAGTGGTAGAGCCCCTGCCTAGAATCCCCAGTGAGGGGCTGGGAATATAGTTCTGTATTAGAGCAGCCTAAAATCTCCCAGGCATGGGGGGAAGATACAGCAAGAAATGGATGAAGGCAAGGAAGAAGAAGGGGTGTGGTGGCGTAGAGGGGTGTGGGGTGACACCTGACAGCTGATGTTGCCCTTCTCTCAGGGTACGTTCCAACAGATGTGGATCTCCAAGCAGGAATACGAGGAGGGAGGGAAGCAGTGCGTGGAGCGGAAGTGCCCCTGAAGTTGCCCCCTCCCCCTAATACCCACCCACCCCATCTACAGCATTGTAGGGAAACGCCAGAGGGGCGTTCTACCAGCCAGAAATCCAAAAGCGCGGAACCCTCCATTTCCCATTGCCCTCTTCTCGCTTACCCACATCTTCTTAGACTGTGATGTTCCTGAGTTGAAAGAAGTATTAAAAAAAAAAAAAAAGAAAGAAAAAGAAAGAAAGAAAGAACTTTTATGAAAATAAAAAGTGTTTGACTTCCTTCCTTGGGGGTGGGGAATGGAGGTCGGGTGAGATGCCAGAGAGAGTCACACCTACATTCATGCCACTCTGGGGCACGGATTTCTTAGGTTTAGGTTTTAGTGGGGTCAGGGCTCTGGAAGAAACAGGAAGGGAAGAAAGAGTCTGTGTCGAGCTGGACCTGGTTGTTGGTTCAGGGCTGCTCCAGAAAAGGACGTGGGGGGCGGAGCCTCTAGTGGGTGTGGCCTCAGCAGGGTTTTGAGTCTCCTGGGAGCATGGTCCACCCCAGAGACCTGTTGATGAGGCGAACTTGGCTGCTGTGTCTTCCTACTCAGGACTCGGCTTTGACAGGCACGAGGCAGGGACTGGGGTACTGGTGAGCCCCTACCTCTCAGATCTTTCAGGACCTGGGTAGGACCCGCAGTTTCCCAGGGGAGACCCAGCCCGGGAATAAGGGTGAGGTGGAACCTGAAGTTTCCCATTCACAGCTGCAGGTCTTGGCACAGCTTGGATTTCAAACTGGAGGATAAACTGGGGTTGTGGCCCCTCATCAAAATTTTAGAGTCATAGACCCCAAAAGAGAAACATTTAAGTCCTTTAGTGACCCAAGGGGTGCTGGGGAGAGCTGTAATTTGGCCAAAACTTTTTCTGCCTCCACTAAGGGCGAGGTAGAAACCCAGAGTTTCCTGACCCCAGGACCGGCTAGTAGGTTCCTTTTGACCTCCTTACCTCATTCCTAACACTTCCTCCCCAGCAACCAAGCAGATTCCAGGCAGACAGACAGCTTTGTGGTCAGATTAAACCACCCAGTCACCCCACTAAGATGCCACTAGTTTGGGAATCTACCTGAGAGAACGGTCGGGGCAGGAAGATCAGCTAAGGGGTTATTTGGAAGGCTGTATGTTGGAGAAACCTAGCAACCAGACACAAGAGGTGGGAAGGGGCAGAAACTTTCATAATGAAGCTTCCAAGGGGACTGGGGATTTTCCCCCAAGGACACTGAGAGAGGGTGAAACCAGGGAAAAGGAGGGACTTCCCCATATGTTCCCTTCCCCCTCACATTAAGCCCCCCATCCCCCAACCTGTGACGGGAACTAAGGTGGCCAAAGTCTGCCCTGGGGTTAAAAAAAAATTGATTGTTTTGCAGTCCGCCCACAACAGTGGGGTTTGTGGGAAGATTGGTAGGAGAAAGCAGTGTCCCTTGCCAGCTAGCATGAACCAGGGGAAGGTCTAGAAAGCTGGACTGAGGCCAGACTGTGCCCCCACCCTTACGGGGGATGAGAAACGGCCTAGGTTCAGGCTGCCTGCCAGGGCTGATAAGGGGCCCTCTGGGGCTCCCACAAACGGTTTATCACTTTTGGGGGGGGACTACTTGCAGGGTTCAGGAGGGGGCACAAGCATGGAGCAACGTTGGGGTCTACTTCGGAGAGTGGTAAGACCAATGGAGGGGGAGTGGGAGTTGTGGTCTTCTTTTGTGTCCCTCGGGCCCCTCCATAATGCAAAAGGTTGACTCCACCCATCCCCCTTGGTCCCTCCTTGGTCCCTGCTCTACAGCCTCCAGAACTCCCTCCCTCCCTGAGGAAGTCAGTGACACTATTCTTGCCTAACCTCTACCAACCCTTAGACCCCCCTCCCCTAATCTCATGCCCACCTCCCCCTTCCACTCAGCAACAGTGGTCCCCAAGACCCTCTCAGACCATCTACAGACGTGTGGAAGACCCTCAGCTGGAGCACCTGGAAGAGGAAGAGAGGAAGGAAGGGGAGGAGCTTCCTGTCCAGTTCTGCCCCATGGAACTCAAAGGCCCTGAGCACTTAGGCTCCTGTGCTGGGAGGTCAATTCCCATACCCTGGGCTGCAGCAGGTCGAAAGGCCGCCCCCTATCTGGTCCTGACCACCCTGCTAATCTTCACTGGGGGTGAGTCTTTCCTCCCTCCTCCTGGGCTGGGGGAATTTCTGGGGTCTAGTAGAAGAGGACACAAGAGGACCCCATCTTTCCACCCTCCAGCCTTCCTCCTGGGCTATGTGGCCTTTCGAGGATCCTGCCAGGCATGTGGGGACTCCGTGTTGGTGGTCAGTGAAGATGTCAACTCTGAGGACTCCCACCAGGGCACATTGTACTTGAGTGACCTCCAGGCCATGTTTTCTACGGTTCCTTGGGGAGGGGCGCATGGAGAACACCATCAGGTAAGAACACAGCCTAGCTCCTGCAGGGTCCAGTGTCCACTCATTAGCTGGACTGGAGCCCTGTCACTTCTCAAAGTCTTCTCTTGGGTCTTCCCACCTTCCTCTCTGATCTCCCTGCTCAGCAGTCCTTGGAAAGACGGCTCAGTATCCAAGGGCCTGAGACATTGAGGATGGTTTATTTAGGAGATAGGCAGCTGGGTGGATGAAGACAAGGGACCAGGGCCTGGTGGCATGTGTCTTTAATCCCAGCACTCAGGAGGTAGATGCAGGAAGATTGGGAATTTTAGGTCATCCTTGACTATGTAGTGAACTGGAGTTTAGCCTAGGACGTATGAGGCCCCATCTAAAAAGCATAAATAATTTATAAAGTTACATGACATTTTAATTTTATTTTATGTAATGAACAGATCATTATGGGTATGAGAAAAATTTTAATATTTTTTCAGCATGTACTGAGACAACCACATGATTTTTCCTCTGGGTTTCCTTTTTTACAGTTATTTAGTATTTATTGGAGTGTGGCGCTTGGGTGCCACTAAGCATGTGCAATGGTCAGAGGACAGCTTGCAGTGTGGTTGGTTCTCTTCTTCTACCATATAGGATCCCAGGGATTGACCCAGGTCCTCAGGCTTAACAACAAGCATCATTTACCTGCTGGGCCATCCCACCGGTCTTTTTCCAAATGTTTGTTTGTAGTTCTGGGGTTTGAACCTAGGGCCTTGAGCATCATCTCTAGCCCCTTTATTGTTTTGTTTGATTTCTTTTGTTTTGGTTTTACTTTTTATGATGAGGTCTTGTGATGTAGCCAGATTGGCCTCAAACTTGAGGTCCTTTTGCTTCAGCCTCCCAAGTGCTAGGATTATAGGTATATACCTGGGTTTTCCTTCTCCTCCTCTTCTTCCTCTTCTTCTCCTCCTCCTCTTCTTCCTCTCCTCCTCCTCTTCCTCCTCCTTCTCCTTTTCCTCCTCCTCCTCTTCCTCATCTTCTTCCTCCTCCTCTACTTCTTCCTCCTCTTCCTCCTCCTCTTCCTCCTCTTCCTCTTCTTCCACACTTAGGATTGAAGCTAAGCTACTACTGTTTTAGTGTTTATTTGGTGAATTGGATCATGATATATCTTGATACGACGGTGGGAACTTGATCAAAATAGATGGCTTTATCTTCCAATCTGAGGCTGGGGCTATAGCTTAGGGGACAGAGAACTCACCTCACGCGATCCCCTGCATGGCATGAACTAAGTGTGGCTGGCTCATATCCGTGATCCCAGCACCTGGGAAGCAGGAGGATCAGGAGTTCAAGGCCATCCTTGGCTAAGTAGTATCTTCCAGGACAAATGAGACCTTGTCTGCACCCCCCGCCTCCATTCCTCAAACCTATGAAAGCCAGGAAATAGGTAGAGCTACCTACTGCTGAATTTTTCTAAATCCCCATCCTCTACAACATAGTAAGAAATTTTAAAAAGGCAATATGTTAAAAGCTCTGGGAATGTGGGCCAATGTATATGTTTCAGCCCAAGACAGACAGACAGACCTGCAGATACAGTGAGGACCAAGGGAGGAAGCCAGAACCTCAAAAGGTCTAGTTGGAAAGTGAGATTCAGAGCTGTCAAGATGGCTCAGCAGGTAAAGGGGATTGCTGTTGAGCCTGACAACCGGAGTTCAATCCCCAGGATCCCAGGGTGGGAGGAGTGAACCTGGTTCTAATTTCTCCTCTCAACTCCACATGCTCAAGGTGCCGTTTTGGTATGTGTGAACGTATGACTCACACACCCCACAATAAATAAATGAAAATAAAATAAAGTAAGGTGGGGTTCAGAACATTGAAGGATGTGCAGATAAACTCTTTTCTATCAATCTTGGACTTATTGTGGACTTAATACTTTGGCTGGGCCTGGTGACAGAGGCCTGAAATCCTAGTTATTTGGGAAGCTAAAACAGAGAAGTTCTGTGCCTGTGCCTACCTGGATTTCAAGTGAGTCTGTGACTAGCCTTGGCTACTCAGCATAACCTTGTCTTAAAAATAGGACAGAAAAAAATGTTGGTTTGTGGTACAGTGATTTCCTAGAATCTGGCAGAAGAGAATGAAGTAGGGAGAGATGGGGAGAGAGAGAGGGAAGAGAGAGAAGGAGGGAGGGAAGGAGGAGGGAGGGAGGGAGGGAGGGAGGGAGGAGGGAGGGAGGAGTTAGAGAGCCAGGAGCTTCTCCATTCCAAGACTGGAGGTCAGGAAACCCAAGAGTCCCATGGGAGATGTGGCCACCCGAGAAAGGCCAGGTCTCTGCCAAGGCCATACTTTTGTGACAAATGGAGGGCAGATTGTTTCCCCTGTGAAGGTAACAGCCCATGAGAGGGCAGTACATGGTCGAGGTGAGAAGGCTAGTTTAGATGACAGACTTACTGGGCTATGACAATGGAAGCAGACCAGATGATCTCCTGGTCCCAAAACCCAATCCTCGTGCCTCCACCTCCCAATTACTTTCACCTGAATTTGAGGCTAGCCTGGTATACATAAGATACCATTCCAAGTCTGCGTTTACCATCTCGATCTTTTGTGTGGGGGGTGGGGGGGGATGTAGGAGTCTCCTTCCTGGCCCCTAACGTGATTTCTCTCTGCTCAGGCTGACCAGCCTCCGGGAACGCGTGGCGGGCTCAGCTAGGATGGCCACCCTTGTCCAAGACATCCTCGATAAGCTCTCGCGCCAGAAGCTGGACCACGTGTGGACTGACACGCACTATGTGGGACTTCAGTTCCCGGACCTGTGAGTCTGGAGATGCGACAAGGGGGCATATTATGCATGAGGTTGACACTCAGGAGTGCTCACCCTCAGCCATCCTCAGGGCTCACCCTAACACCCTGCACTGGGTGGATGCAGATGGGAGCGACCAGGAGCAGCTACCGCTGGAGGATCCGGAGGTCTACTGCCCCTATAGCGCCACGGGCAACGCCACGGTGAGGTTCCCAGGACGGGGAGCCCATCACGTCCTCATTGGGTAGCGGGAGTTGGGATAAGGGCAGCGAGGCCTCACGAAATCCCGGGTTCCCAGGGCAAGCTGGTGTACGCCCACTACGGGCGGCCGGAGGACCTGCAGGACCTGAAAGCCAAGGGCGTGGAGCTGGCGGGCAGCCTCCTGCTAGTGCGAGCCGGGATTACTAGCTTCGCCCAGAAGGTGAGGCTCCCTAATAGACATCGTAGTGTTGTGCGTTTCAAGTGGTCTGGGAAGGATCTAGGAGGCTGTCACCGGGAGAAAAGAAAAAAATAGGCACATTTTAAGAAAATACTGACAACCGGCAGTGGTGGCACAGGCCTTTTAATCCCAGCACTCGGGAGGCAGAGGCAGGCGGATTTCTGTGAGTTTCACACCCGCCTGATGTAGAAAACTAGTTCCAGGATAGCCAGGGCTACACAGAGAAACCCTGTCTCAAAACGAAACGAAGGAAGGAAGGGAGGGAGGGAGGGGAAGGGAAGGGAAGAAAGGAAGGAAGGATGAACAAAAGGAAAGAAAGAAAGAAAGAAAGAAAGAAAAGAAAGAAAGAAAGAAAGAAAGAAGAAGAAAGAAAGAAAGAAAGAAAAAATATTTGCAGAAGACTAGCATGATGTAACCTGTAACCCCAGTTACTTAGGAAGCTGAGAGGCAGGAGGATTATAAGTTCAAGACCTGCTTTGGTTACACAAGACCATTCCCACCCACCCCCTCTTTTAAATTAACTAATAAAGAGCTGGAGAGTTGGCTCAGCGGTTAGAGCACCAACGGCTCTTCCAGAGGTTCTAAGTTCAATTCCCAGCAACCACATGACATCTCTGTAATGGGATCCAATGGCCCTCTTCTGAAGACAGCTACAGTCTGAAGATGAGCTACTCATATACATAAAATGAATAAATAAATCTTTTAAAAATTTAAATAATAAAAGCAGAGCTGACAGTGGGATGTGGCACAGGTCTGTCCTCTCAGTGGTCCCGATGGGAAAGGCAGGAGCACTAAGATCCAAAGTCACTCTCTGCCACACAAAGAATTTGAAGCTAGCCTGGAATAAATGAGATTCCATCTTAGAAACCAAACTGTGGGGACAGGGAGATACTCAGTGGGTACAGGCACTAACTACCAAGCCGGAATTCAATCTCTGGGACCTATGAGTCCCAGAAGGAGAGAACCTGTTCCTGCCAGTTGTCCCCTGACACAGAAATAAACAAATACATGTAATTATTTCTAAATAAAATAACATCTGGGCTTGTGATAGGCACAGTTGGTAGAGCGCTTGCCTAGCGTGCCCCGAAGCCTTGGGTCGATTTCCCAGCACTGTGTATTCTGTGCACCACCTGTGTGTCTGATGCTTGTGGAGGCCAGAGAGGGAGGGCTGCACACTGAAGTGCCAGGTGACAGCTATTACACACGGTGGGCCCTTAAGGATGACAGGTGACAGCCACTACACATGGTGGGCCCTTAAGGAAGACAGTTGCAAATGAGAAAGAGCCTTTTTTAAAAAACAAAACAAAACAAAAATAACCTTTCCCTTTCTGTTCTCCCTCAGGTAGCCATTGCCCAGGACTTTGGGGCCCAAGGAGTACTGATATACCCTGACCCAGCAGACTTTTCCCAGGACCCCCACAAGCCTGGCCTGTCTAGCCACCAGGCTGTGTATGGACACGTGAGTCTTGGGGGGAAGCCAGAGCTCCCTTCCTGAGGCCCAGGGATACACAATTGGGGCTCGTTCAGCCCACAGTTTCAGAGTGGGTACTCCTTCCTCTTTAGGTGCACCTGGGAACTGGAGACCCTTACACGCCTGGCTTCCCATCCTTCAATCAAACCCAGTTCCCTCCTGTGGAATCATCAGGCCTTCCCAGAATCCCTGCACAGCCCATCAGTGCAGACATTGCTTATCGCTTGCTCAGGTGAAAGGGCGGGGAGACAGGATAGGACGAGTAGAGGTGGAGTAGCAGGCAGGAGCTGAAGCTAGCTGTAGAGTTCCTTCAGTGACTAAGAAGGTGACCTGAAACTGCAGAGACAGTTCTGTCAGTACAATGCTTGTTCTTCAAGCATGGAGACCTGATTTGCATACCCAGAAGCCATGATAAACACAAACAAAGAGAACCTAAGTGCACGCATGTAACTCCAGCCCTGGAGACAGACAAGGGACAGATGGGTTCCCTGGGGATCGCTGCCATCCAGCTTAGCTAAATTAGTGAGCTCCAGGCCAAGTGCAGATCCTGTCAGAGAAAACCCAAGGTGTCCTAGTCAGATGCCTCAGTGAATAAAGGCACTTGCCGGAAGCCTGAAGACCGTCCCTAAGTCTCACATACTCAAGAGAGGACAGACTCCCACAAGTTGTCCTCTGACCCCCCCACGCATACTCGGTGGCACGCATGCACACTGTACACACAAAAAGGAATACCGTTATAAACTTTTTTAAAAACTGATTTGTACCTGAGGTCAAGTTGCAAGGTTGACCGTTGGCCTCTACACACATGTGCACACATACACTTCTAGTCACACGTACATGCAAGCACACACAAAAGAAAGGGGTGACCTTCTAGGTGGGCACAACCTTCTAGCAGGCCCCACCATCTGGTACACCCACAAGTCACACAGCTTATACCACGGTCCAGCAGGCCCGGCTGCACTGTCCTCGTCAGCAGGCCGGGCTGCACTGTCCTGTTGAGCACAGTACAGCTCTAGAGCCAAAGGCAGAAGAGAACGAATGAAGCATCGTTTTAGGGCGTTCTGAAGCCTAGGCCTACACCACCACTTCCAGACTTTTCTGCCCTATTTCTTTCCAGGAAACTCACAGGCCCTGTGGCTCCCCAGGAGTGGAGAGGTCGCCTCTCAGGCTCTCCTTATCGGCTGGGACCTGGGCCAGGCTTACGCCTCACGGTCAACAACCTCAGAGTCTCGACTCCCATCAGTAACATCTTTGCGTGCATTGAGGGCTTTGCAGAGCCAGGTAGGCTTGTGTGCCCAGCATCTCCCGTAGCTTAGGAGAGACTCTGCTCCTCACCCCAACCAACGAGGACTGAGGCAGGAGGAGGCCCTGCAGAAGGGCTAGTTGTGGTGCCCAGGGAATGGAGGCTGATGAGAGGTGGCAGTGTGGACCCCTCCAAATGGGTAGCATTGCTCAGTAGTGAGTTCCTGTACATTGTGGGTGAGCAAGTGTGTGCTGGATGATGTTATACTAGAGATAAACAAAGCATCAAACAAAGGCCAGATTGGAGGAGTCGGGGTCTGGTGGTGAGGAATCAAAGCTTGCTGAGAAGAACTGGCAGCGTGGGGCAGAACTGGGAAATCCTTGAATGGCCAGGCATCAAGGGAGAAGCAGAGACCTGGGTTGACACGCAGATGGGGGATGCTGGAAGTCAGAGGAGGGGCGCAAAAGGGATGGAGAGAGAAAGGCGGGTTAAGGGAACTGCAGAACGTGCCCGACCAGAATGGAGCCCAGAATGTTTAGCCAGGCATGGTAAGCTCACATCTGTCTCCCAGCATTCAAGAGTCTGAGGCAGGAGGATTATGAGTTCAAGACTAGCCTAGGCTAGGTAGCCTGGGCCCCAAGACCTTGTATGAAGCAGAGGCAAAGGGGCCAGGAATGGTGGCACACACCTAGAGACAGAAAATCAGAAGTTCAAGGCCACTTATGTAGAACATAAGGCAAAATAAAATAAATAAAATACAAATAAAACAAAACAAGCAGAACAAAAACCTCTAGCAAAATAGAATGTCCCACAGCCAGTGTAAGCCCTAGCTGGAAAAACGATGGGAGTGTATCACGCTAGGTTGCCTTGTTTGGGAATTAAAGTGAGATACCCCAAATCCTAATGGATGCATCGCAGAGCCGAGAGAGATAGCATGGTCTTTTGACATGGCCGAGATTATAGAGCCCTGGTTGTAGAGTTGGGAGGAGCTGTGCAGGGAAGGTGACTGGGAAGTTGGAGAGGAGGGGGGCACCCACCCTCCATGGCTGCATGGAGGAGAACCTGTTAGTTTAGATGTGGGCTCTATACTATCTTCCTTCAGATCACTATGTTGTTATCGGAGCCCAGAGGGATGCATGGGGCCCGGGAGCAGCCAAGTCTGCAGTGGGGACTGCCATCCTGCTGGAGCTGGTTCGACCTTTTCCTCCATGGTCAGCAATGGTAGTCAGAACCAAGACCCGTGTGGAGCTGCGGCTGTGTCCTGAGCTGGACTAGGTCAAAGGTTCGTTGGCAGCGTAGACGGAGAGAGGCCACTTGGGTCTGAGTCCTCTGATTGGAGTTGCGCAGTGTGTGGTTCTAGGCAAGTAAACTTCATTGATATAATAATTTCTCATCCATGTGTTAGCCTGGGCAGACGGGATGCTATCCTCTGATTGGAGTATCCAGTGTGTGGTTCTAGGCAAGTAACTTCATTGATATAATAATTTCTCATCCATGTGTTAGCCTGGGGCAGACGGGACTTGCTATCAAGTCCCATGACCTGAGTTTGATCCTCAGAAACCATGTGGTAGAGAGAGAGAACCAGCTCCCAAAATAGTCCCCTGATTTCCACACATAGGCCACCATATGCATGCACGCATACACAAAGTATTTTTAAATTTTGGGCAGGCATGCCCTATAATTCCAGCCCTCAGGAACCTAAGGCAGGAAAAAAAAATCAACATTTCAAGGTCATTCTTAACTATATAACAAGTTCTAGGCCAGCCTGGATTAGTCTCTGCTTAAAAAAAACAAAAACAAAAACAAACAAACCTGCCGTCCCAAAACCAGGCATCGGTGGCACATGCTTTTTTTATTTGTTTTGATTTTTCGAGACAGGGTTTCTCTGTATAGCCCTGGCTGTCCTGGAAGCTCACTCTGTAGACCAGGCTGGCCTCGAACTCAGAAATCTGCCTGCCTCTGCCTCCCAAGTGCTGGGATTAAAGGCATGCGCCACCAAAGCCTGGCGTGGCACATGCGTTTAATCCCAGTACCCTGCAAGCAGAGGCAGGCGATCTCTTGACTTTGAAGCCAGCCTGATCTAAAAAATGAGACCTTGTCACAAACAGAAAGCAAAAACATAATTTAATTTAAAAAAATTGATACTGGGCAGTAGTGATGCACTTTAATCCCAACACTTGGGAGTAGAAGCAAGCAGAGCTCTGAATTCAAGGTTAGCCTGGTCTACACCGAGTTCTAGGACAGCCAGAGCTACACAGAGAAGCTCTATCTCTAAAAAATAAAACAATGAGCATGGTTGTGCACAGATGTAATCTTAGCACCCCAGAAGGGAAAGCAGGAGGATCAGGGTTCAGGTCATATCTGACTACATAGAGGACCCATCCCCTCAAAAATAACCTGACCAGGCATGGGCCACACGTCTGTAATCCCAGTGCTCAAGAGACAGAGACAGAGGATTGCTGTAACTTCAAGAGCCAGCAGGACTTTCCATAGCAAATATCTAGCAAGTCGGGGCTACATACAAGACCTTGTTTCAAAACAATAAACAATGAACAAAATGTTTTAAAAGGAGGTGGGGAATACAACTGAATGGTAGGGTACTTGCAAGAGCAATCTCCTTCCTGTGCTCCAAAGCAAGGGAGGGAAGGGAGGGAAGGAGGGAGGGAGGGAGGGAGGGGAGGAAGGAAAGGGAGGGAAGGGGAGAGGGAGAGAGGGAGGGAAGTAAGGAGGGAGGGAAGGAGAGAGGGAAGGAGGAAAGGGAGGGAGTGGGGAAAGAGCGGAGGTGAAGTGTCTAACAGGGATGAGCAAGAGAACAATGGGGAGGGAACTAACTAGAACAGAGAATAATGGCTCACATGTGAAGATGCAAAGCAAAGCCTATTTGTATGTTGACTTCTGACAGTAACTAGACATACATGGTAGCCTACACCTGTCATTACAGCCCTTGGAGGTGAAAGCAGAGCATCTTTTTGTTTGGTTTGTTTTGTGTTTTTCCAGATAGGGTTTCTCTGTGTAGCCCTGACTGTCCTGGAACTCGCTCTGTAGACCAGGCTGGCCTTGAACTCACAGAGATCCACCTGCCTCTGCCTCCCAAGTGATAGGATTAAAGGTGTGCGCCACCAGTGCCCAGTTGTAGGTCATCTTTTACCATATAAGGGGGGATTGAGGCTGGCCTGGGCTACACATGACCCTGTCTTGAAACAATAAGGGTATCGAGACTGGACAAGAGCAGGAGTTGGAGCCCCAGAATCCACATGGTGGTAGCAGATTGTCCTGCAGGTTGTCCTCTGACTGCCACGTTCCCCTACTGTTGCAAATGTGTCCCCAAACGCAAATAAAAAAACCAAACAATACAAAACTAAATAGAGCCTGGACTATGCTGAGTGAACCCACTCCAGTGTGTTATTATTGAGTCAGGGAAGATCCAAGGTGGGTGGTCTGGGATGCTGGTTCGTAGTGAGAGTGGAGACCCTCTGGGCCCTGAATATAGAAAGGATGAAGGTGGAATACTGACCCTCCGGTTCATCCGTCTGCACATAGGGTTCAGACCTCGAAGAAGTCTTTTGTTCATCAGCTGGGACGGAGGTGACTTTGGCGGCGTGGGATCCACAGAGTGGTTGGAGGTGACTTGGGGTTCTGGGTATGTAATCAGGTAATGGGGAGGGGTGGAAGGGCAACCTCCCTTTTCCATACTCTTCCCGGACCCACAGGGCTACCTCAGCGTGCTACACCTCAAAGCTGTTGTATACGTGAGCCTGGACAAGGCCGTGTTGGGTGAGCTAGGTAAAGCTGCCTCCTGGCCCTCTCAGGTCGGTCTATGCAAAGCAATCTATCCCTGAGCCCGATTCCTCCCCTCCCTTCTCTTCAGGAGATGGCAAATTCCATGCCAAGACCAGTCCCCTTCTCGTCAGCCTCATTGAGAATATCCTGAAGCAGGCAAGAGGAGGGACTGGGGCTGGGGGTGAGAGAATCCCTCCGGAGGGCAGCGCAAGGGGGCAAAGGGTGATGTGTTGTCCCTATTCCAGGTGGATTCCCCTAACCACAGCGGACAGACGCTCTATGAACAAGTGACACTCACCCACCCCAGCTGGATGCTGAAGTGTAAGTGGAAACATAGACTGCGGGGTGGAGACTCAGGAGAAACTGAGTCCTCAGAGACCTCCAATCTACCTGTCCTCAGGATTCAGCCCCTGCCCATGGACAGCAGTGCATATTCCTTCACAGCTTTTGCGGGAGTCCCAGCTGTGGAGTTCTCCTTCATGGAGGTGAGACTCCCCGGCCCTTGCCCCAAGACACCAGGCCCTCAGCCTGTCAGCGCCACGTTCCTGCGCCCAGCCCCTCCATGTCCCGGCAGGATGATCGGGTGTACCCATTCCTGCACACAAAGGAGGACACATATGAGAATCTGCACAAGATGCTGCGAGGTCGCCTGCCCGCCGTGGTCCAGGCAGTGGCTCAGCTCACGGGCCAGCTCGTCATCCGACTGAGCCACGATCACCTACTGCCGCTGGACTTCGGCCGCTATGGAGACGTGGTCCTCAAGCACATCGGCAACCTCAATGACTTCTCTGGGGACCTCAAGGTCCAAGATGACAATCGCGCTCCCAGCCTGCAGGGGCGCTTCATTACTAAGGGTGTCTGGCTTCTCCTTTCCCCAGCCCTGAGATCTAGGTCCTGTCCTCCAATCGGGCCCCATTTACTCATACTTCCAGTCACCTAATCCTCAAGGACACATTCAGTACTACCTCACATCCCTGAGATCTGTCCTCCCTAACCTCATAGGCCTGGTGACCTCCCTGTATCCCTTTCTCTTTCTCTTTAGCGCTCTGACCCCACCCGTATCGGTGCTGGCACCAATCTGTCAATCTTAGACTGTGCCTCGCCCACAGGCGCGCGGGCTGACCCTGCAGTGGGTGTACTCTGCAAGGGGGGACTACATCCGGGCGGCGGAGAAGCTGCGGAAGGAGATTTACAGCTCGGAGCAGAACGATGAGCGTCTGATGCGCATGTACAATGTGCGCATCATGAGGGTGAGACCCCGCCCCCGCCCCCCCCTTCTGGCCTGGTGGTCCCTTATCCCAGGACCTGGCCTTTGTAAAGCATTCTGCCCCTACGCTTTCCGTTGGCTTCTCTATCCCTGTGTTCTTCTGGTGTACTATACCGGATATACAGGGTTCATAAACCAGCCAGGCTAGAAAACCCTGACCTCTTACTTTCAGAGGCTCTGCCAAGTGATGAAGTGGATAGTAAGGGCCTGACTCTCTGTTGTCTGCTGTTTAACCTGCAGAGCTTAAATTATTTACTCCATGGATTCTTGCAGAGAAAAAAAATTCCAGACCTCTGCTTTAGACTGTGTGGCTTGGGTCTTGAAGGACAGGCAAAACATGAGGCAGGGAAATGGACCTGGCCTTTCTTGGGAGCTGCGCATGGATCATCAAAGCCAGAACAGAGACCCTGTGGAGGACTGAACAGGGATCAGAGACCAGTTGGGGGAGCCTTTAAATAGTTGAAGAAATTTTGGGATTTTGTGTGCTTGGGGGGGGGTGTCTGGGATAAAATCAGAGTATTGTGCATGTTACATAAGTGCTTTACCACTGAGCCAAGTCCCCAGCTCCTCCCTGGGGGATTCTAGGCAGGGGCTCTACACTGAGCCATGCCTCTAACCCACCTTTCATTCTCATTTTGAGAGAAA